>JAOYSI010000014.1:1881251-1895342 GCA_025775065.1 Hiodon alosoides | reverse complement strand
ACACGCAAACACAAATACACAAACACCAACACCAACGTGCAAGCACACAAACGCAAACACAAACATAAACACAAACACGCAAACACAAACACACAAACACGCAAACACAAACACAAACACGCAAACACAAATACACAAACACACAAGCACAAACACGCAAACACAAACACACAAACACACAAACACGCAAACACAAACACGTGAAAACAAACACGTGAACACAAACACCAACGCGCAAACACACAAACATACAAACATAAACGCAAACACACAAACATAAACACAAACATAAACACAAACATAAACACAAACACAAACAGGCAAACACAAACACGCACCCATCACCACTCAGAAAACCAGCATGGATATTAATGCAGCCGTGACCAAACCAACACAAAAGAAGGGGGAGCTTTGATTTGTCTTCATCCCGTCGTCACTGGCTCTGCTTTTGCGGGCCAAAAGTGAGCGCCGGGTCCCGCCAGACCAGTGGCGAAGCTTCCCACCATGTGGTCCATTGAAAGGGCTTGGAATTATCCTTTATCAGCAGTCCCATGCAGTGTCAACGGGCCTTCTCTTGAACCCGAGTCAAGCGAGCCTGATCTGGATTAGAGATGGCCAGAGCTCCGCGGGCCCCTGGTCCAAAAGCTATAACCGGATGAGCCCATTGTGCCATTAAAATTAGGCGCGCATGAACAGGGGGCGAGGCAGTTTGGAGATATGCGGCGGCGTTGGGCTTGGTGTCATTGTTGTAACCTACTTAACAGGAAGAGCAGTCGGATACCGGCCCACGAGTGCCGGATTGCTCATCGAATCGGGGAGGGGTGTGGAGAGGATGGGGGCGGGATAGCCCGAGCCAACCCGGGCTGGAATGCCGAACACATTTCCAAAGGATTCTGGAGATTCCAGCTGAATGCGTTGAATTCCCGGGGCTCGCCTGGTCCCTGTGCCACGGAGGGATTTATCTGCCAGCCCTGATGGGGCTCCTCCACTTCACACAACGGGTCGTACGTCGTTTCTCCGACCCAGTACAGTCATAATATAATCGGGGTATCACGGCAACGGGATGAAATCGATCCAGAGTATCGCTCCAGCTGCCTGTTACCCTTCAGTTCACTTGAAGGGTACCCACATGGTAATTATTAAGAGTGCAGGGCTATTTCTACATCGCTGCCCCCGAAAACAGCCTCTGTTAAAGCACTGTGATTAAACCCAATCTTTGTCCAATGTCAGGATGCGGTCCGTACACACAAAAAAACCCTTGGAATAAAAAAAGCACAGACAAAACAAGGAGCAAAATAAGTTTGACATGCTAGTGGAATTAAGGTGACGTGCCCTCATATCTCTAACAGCGCTGAGCTCTGTTATCTCAGCACGTTCTGTGGGAAGTATTTCAGCCTGGTCTCACTACCTCTTCCTCCCTCCTGTCTTCCGGGCCGTGGAAGCCACCTTCATTTGTCAAACCCCCGACACCTTTAACTTGTCTGATTATACAAGCTCAAGCACAAGCGTTGTTTCAGGCAGGAGGTGACATGTTAATGGCTTAATAGCACAATCTAGCAAATAATAACACGCTGTCACATTATCCCAGGCAAAATGTTTACACGAAGAGTGGTAATGCACGCTGACAGTAATTTGAATAAAAATGAATTTACGGCTGTTGTCTCATTTGCAGTAAATTTTCACATCTTTCATGCACAACTGGCACTGCGTGACCTCCCCTCCCAGCCTTCCCCGACGAGCTGCCTGGCTCTTAGGCTGGGGGGGGGGGGGTGAAGGAGCTGTTCGCCAGGCCCGCGCAAGGCACGAATAAGAGCGGAGAAAGGACCGAAGTTCACACCGCTATTTCCGAAAGTCTCACTTCATTTGGTTCATCAGCGGCAGATGTGGTGTCAACTCTGCTTCTTAATTAATACGAGCCGGAGGTGGCGATTGAGGGGCGGGCGTGATCGGGTACGGTTGTCTGTTTACAATTTACCAAAGCGGTTGTCATTAAAACGTGTCGGGGAAAGCAGGCCCGCGCGCTATTCAGGGAGGAATTGGAAGCGTCTGGTTGACGAGCTAAAGTTTGCCCGGCCGCCAGAGTCACGAGTTTGGGAGGAGAATAAGCAGCCTGTGGAGCGTGTCCTGTCAGTGCTGAGCAACAGACAGGGAATGCTCTACAGCCTCCACATTCAAACCGAAAACCGACTGAAGGCTTCACGCGGAAACAACAAAGACTTGGTACACACAACCGATAATTATTTTAGTAGCTATGAATTTTAATATTTGTATCTATTCTTTACAATTATTTCTATCAATGACAATCTAAAAAGAAACACTCAGGCAACATTTTGAGTGTTTTTATTTAAAGATAGATACCACAAATAAAGAAAAAAAAAACTATAAGTACAATTTCAACTTTTAACGACAAATTAAAAATATCAACAGCGAATTGGATTTGAATACATGAAACCGACGTCTGATGATGATGATGATGCTGATTCGAGAGTGGGAGTAACACACGTAAGGGAGAACGGGAACGTCCTCGGACTCCATGTGCACAAACGTAAATTACCCCCACCCCTCTGAAGTGCCTCACGTGGCAGAAACAGTCAGCAGCATTGGTGTCGAAGAAAACAGAGCTACGGAGCGGCTACTTTCTCAGATCTTTACCTGTTCATCTTCCCACAAGGTGTCTGGTCTCTGCTGACAGTCAGACACTGTTAGGGAAAAAACTGAAAAATAAACATTCAGATTGCCTTTATATTTGTATCATTGTGTAGGAATTTCTTGTGCATCTATTAATGTGTTTTATGTATTTAATCAGCAAGTCATTAGCGCATTTTTGCATTAGTGAATTTTTTTATAAGCATTTATCATGTTCCTCTTACTCTACAACAATAACACCTCCGGTCCCGCTCTGTGGGGTCGCATAACTAATGAATCTGTTACAACATCCAGTAGCATTATCTGGATTTAACTCACAGCGATGGCTGCAGTAACAATTAGCAGAAAACGAACGTAACGCAGGGCAACCTTCAAGGCTGCGAAACATCTGCTCCAGCAGATTAAAAAGCCATCTTTTCCCCAATTTCATGAAAAGTCTGTTTAACAAATGTCCGTTCGACAAACTTCACCAATTTTAGCGAAGGAAAGAAAAATAATTCTAACCCCACTTCTTTGTGCTTATTTCATCCATCATGTTAATGACTTCGATTAAACACCTATTTTGTTGTAGCCTCTTAAACTGTTTATTTTATTTAAAAAAAAAAAAAACACCCACACACTCAAATGTTAAACTTGATCAATCCCCTGCCTGACAAACTGTTGTGGAGGTCAGAGAGTTAGTTCTTAATTGGAATACAGAGACTGCTGTTTGCATAAATTTAGTCCAGTAAAACAATTTATTCATTCTGAATTGATCACGCTATTGACGAAACTGCCTCCCTCAATTCAGCAGAGAGGGAAAAGACAATTAAAAGCACAATATGCTAACCCCCCGAACAGCTTCAGACTGCCAGGCCCCGCTCGCTCTTCGGATTGGTCGGAGGGGGAGGAGGGGTGCCAGCGCATGGCAACAGCCGTTTCTCAGGGAAGGCTGCCTGTGTTTCTGTATCGGTTGTGTTAGCGTGTTTGCGTGTTTGCGTGTTTGTGCTGTGCCACCCGGTCGACCAGATGGTCCAACGGGTATGGTTGTGGTTAGGAGACACTGGCGTGATGGAAGGCATTGGTGCCAGGACGATGGAGCTGTCAAAGTTGAAACTGTCCACCAGGCAAGCTCCTGTAAGAAGGTAAAAGAGGATGGAGGGGGTGGTGCACCCTCCATCTCTCCATCTCTCCATCTCTCCCTTGACGGAATTGAAAAAGCTGCCCTGCTTCCTCTTCCCTGACCGCCAGCGCAGCCAAGCAGGAGAGTTACCGAGCAGGTTATAAAATACATGAGATAAACTCCGCGCCAAAGCCAAAATCTAATGGAGCGTGGCTGTCGAAGAGTTTAAAAAATAATAAAAAATCACAGCAACAAATTAAAAGAGTAGATGGATTTGTCCGGATCCCGCCATGTTCCTGCTGGGGCTGGCTGGCTGGAAGCTCACCTGGAGATCTGGGAGAACTGAGACTGATGGAGTGACTCAGAAAATCCGCTATGGTGCTCAGTCTCCCTCTCTAGTCCCAAACATGGTTATTAACTCACTGCCAGGAGCTCTGGGGGAGGAAAAAATAAAAACAGATGCCAACCATGGAAAGGCCTCAAGCCTTTTCTTTTTAAAAAAAAAAACCATCCTCTAAAGATTCCTGGAGTTCGACAGCGAGCTGTACCCGAAGGTGGAAACCAAGGCGATCTCTACAGGAGTACTTCCGCCTGAACAGTACT
The DNA here is from genome assembly GCA_025775065.1 of Hiodon alosoides. Taxonomy (NCBI): domain Eukaryota; kingdom Metazoa; phylum Chordata; class Actinopteri; order Hiodontiformes; family Hiodontidae; genus Hiodon; species Hiodon alosoides. Next base: position 1,890,991 of record JAOYSI010000014.1, on the reverse strand, counting down.
TCGGCTGGCCAGAGCTTGCCCTCACGACAAAAAGAAAAGTCTGAATGACGCTGTATATAAACGTTGTCTGTCACTGTTCAGACATACGTCATTTTTGAATATCGCATGGCACAACATGCTTGATTGTACAAGATGCCATTGTATATTCAATAACTGACCAATGCTTGTTAAATTATGTATTATAATATATAAAAAAATCAATGTGCACCTTTTGTTCACAGTTTTAAATAGTGAATGTTGGTCTCCGTTAATGGTAATCAGGGTTAGCCCGGATGCCGCGGCCGCTGTCAGCCCCATGTGTTAAACGTGTCTCTCGCCCAGCAGATTAAACCACGGTGTCACCCGCCTGCCCGTGATGTGGAGGAGGAGATCTTCCAAAACGCCTGCATCTGAGCCTGCCCCCTGAATATTCACAGCATTCATGTCTCTCCCAGGCGATGAAGGCTACGTCACTGGTGGGGAATTCTTGGGGGAGACCGGCTATCAGGAACAGATTACTTAAACCTGCCTCTGATCCAGAGCGGAGAGCGCAGCTGAAGTCTGTCGTTTCTATAGCCGCGTTTCCAAGGATGAAATCTTACTTGCAAAAATCCCCATTACCGCGCACTCCTGCCCCCGAGCAGCCGGGACCACACCAGCTTACAGGTGGCCCCGCCAGCGCAAGCCAGATCACCAAAGCCCTGAAGTCTTCAGTCACTGCAATCATCCTCAACTCCCAAATTGTCCTGGATGGAGAAGCGCGTTGGATTTGTCTTCAGCTGTTTTGTCCAAACTGGGGCACAGATGGGATAATGACTTTTACAAACAGCATTTTGATGAGAGGTGGGGAGTAGGAATCGTATGTAAAATGCACAAAGGCTGCATAAACACATCGAGGCCTGCAGCTGGAACAAACTAAAAAGATGTTTAATAATTTAGAAGCAAGCAGGCAGGCCTAGTGCAGCTGTTGTGTGCAGGGGACCATGAAAGGCTTCTATTTGACAGCTGGCTCTGTCCTTTCCCTTGGTTGCCGAGTGGCGAGGAGACAGCAGATTTGGGATTAGCCAATCTCAGCTACCCTTGCCCATCTGCCACCAAGACCCTGGCTTCTGACTCTCAGACAGAGAGAGAGAGAGAGAGAGAGAGAGAGAGAGAGAGAGAGAGAGAGAGAGAGGGAGGACGTAGAGGATCGGGGTTTGGGTAACAGGCCGAAGTAAAGGCACGCGCACACTGAAGACGCAGTGCGCGGTCGAACGTTCGCAGGCAGGGGGGGTTGCCCTTCAGCCGCCGAACATCTGCTGACGCACTGGCTGCCCGTCACTGTGTCGCTGGAGGGCACATTTTACACCTCGCACATTATGCACAAACGCAAAACGCTGCTGGGTGCAAACAATACTCCGGCCTACGTGGCGTCAGATGCGCACCTCCCGCCCACCAAACACACCCACCGGATTAATGCAGCTCAGCCGGGACGGAGGAAGCTGAGGGGTTGGTGACGCCGGGGTTGCCCAGGAAGAGGAGTGATCCTGGAACGGGTCCCGGATGTGCCAGGCAGGGCTGAGGAACGGTGACGCGCGATGCTCGGAGTGCGTTTTCACTCTGCCCACGCTTCCCAGTAGCCCTCACTCGCCGACCCTCTGAGGAGCTACGGAGGTATTATTGGTTTTAATCTAAAGCCAACCATAAGAGGCTTCGTAACCATACCCATTCGGGGCTTGTAAGAAAGAAGCCCTGTCACAGCCTCCCTGAAATGTTGTTTTTTTGAGTTAAAGAATTTTGTGGTTGAGTACTTTGCCAATGATTTAATTATTCATTTATTTAGCAAACTCTCATATTCAGGGCAGCATGCAGTTCATAGATAATTAATGATGCATAGCTTTGTATCATCCGACTCAGATACAAGTGTAAACAAAAAAACATCAATATACCAAAATCATTAAAATCAAATCAAATATTGTTTTAATCAATAAAGATGAAACAAACAATTATAAATATTTAGGCATGTAATTATACCATAAATGCTAGCTAAACTAGGAATGTTAAAAATCTTGTATAAAAAATAACAGAATTCACAATTCAATAAATTGACTATGTCTGATTTATTTAAAAAAAGCTGTCAGAACATTCTGTAATTTTGTATGGTTCTTGAGATTCTAAAACAGGCTGAAGCACAAGCTGAACACAGGCTGAACACAAGCTGAAGAACGAGCTGAACACAAGCTGAACACAGGCTGAACACAAGCTGAACACAGGCTAAACACAAGCTGAACACAGGCTAAATACAGGCTGAACACAGGCTGAACACAAGCTGAAGAACGAGCTGAACACAGGCTAAACACAAGCTGAAGAACGAGCTGAACACAAGCTGAACACAGGCTAAACACAAGCTGAACACAGGCTAAACACAAGCTGAACACAGGCTAAACACAGGCTGAACACAGGCTGAACACAAGCTGAAGAGCGAGCTAAACACAGGCTAAACACAAGCTGAACACAGGCTGAAGCACAGGCTGAACACAGGCTTAACACAGGCTGAACACAGGCTAAACACAAGCTGAAGAACGAGCTGAACACAGGCTGAACACAAGCTGAAGAACGAGCTGAACACAGGCTAAGCACAGGCTGAACACAGGCTGAACACCGGCTAAGCACAGGCTGAACACAGGCTAAACACAAGCTGAAGAACGAGCTGAATACAGGCTAAGCACAGGCTAAACACAAGCTGAACACAAGCTGGACACAGGCTGAAGCACAGGCTGAACACAGGCTAAACACAAGCTGAACACAAGCTGGACACAGGCTGAAGCACAGGCTGAACACAGGCTAAACACAAGCTGAACACAAGCTGAACACAGGCTGAAGCACAGGCTGAAGCACAGGCTGAACACAAGCTGAACACCGAGCTGAAGCACTGGCCTTCCGCTGTCCTGGTGTGTTCAGTGCAACCATACCTGCCCCCCCAAAAAAGAAGTTTTTCCTATTCCAGTGAATCTATCAAAATGATGAGGAATATTCTTAATCTGGTAAATCCTTCACAATACTCACAATACCCAGGGAATAAGTGCATGTGAGGCATAAGGAATAAGTCCTAAATGTAATGAATTCTCAGAGACTAAATGTTGTTCCGTCTTTCAAAAAAATGAAAAACTAAATTTACCATGGGAATATCCCTTCAAGGTTATGGGACGGGGTCCTGAAAGAGATTAAGTGCCCCCCCCCCCCACCTCCTTGCCACGGTCTGCGATCTCGGTGGAGTACACCCAACTGCCCAAAACCTCGGCATTGACTCTGTTACCTGGATCCCATGCTGTGCGTCTCAGATCACAGGCAGAATTGCTTCCTTTTCAAACCTGTTCCCTAAGCAAGAGTCTGAGGTTTTCTTCTTGCTCAGCCCCCGCTGGGATGGAAACAACAAACTCCCAGAGTCAGAAAGCCAGTGAGGATACTGAAAGTAAAATTGGAGTTGTGCACCAGTAGTTAATATTTCAGTAGCCCGCGGCCGTCTGATCATCCTACGTGCGCCTCTCAGAATGTACTCTGCCGCTGTTAAGACACACTTTTGTGGTTAAGATCCAGATCTGTGCCATTAATTATATTTTCTTTAATTCCCAAACCCTCTCTTCTTTTCAGTTCGGTTTTTTTTCTCTCCCCTCCCACAATGGGTGTTTTGGGGTCCAACACTGTCCCATTTAACTTCCCTTTCTGTTTCCTGTGATCTTCAGGATGTTGTACGTTAAGGCTGATCAATCGGACGCGTTTCTCCCAACACCTCCGTTTAAACCACCAAATTCGCTTGTCACAGACGTGAAGGCGTTGGAATCCCCTGAAGACCCTCAGACCGTATATAATTAGAATTCTTCTAAGAGCAGTACATGTATAAAGGGAAACTCTTATTTCTACAACCTCTTTACTTACCTGCATGCATTGATTTTAGACATTTTATATGGATTAATTTTATTTTTTTAACTGGGGTAGGGTGGTGCGGTGTAGAGCACTTACAGTTTTGGAGGGCCAGAGATTTTCAGTGTCATCATTTGGCCGTCTTCGACGCATCCGCGTGAGGCAGGCGAAGGGTGACTTAGGGTCTAAATTATGACATCATACAAAAACTGGAGTGACAGGAAGGTCTGCCTTCACCTGGTCTGAAATGACCTAGTAGTTGTTGGTTTCCTTTTCTAAATGTGAAACAGCTTAAACCCAGCATTAATCACTGCGACATCACTGCGGTCACTGTCTGACTGTCCCGCGGTCATCCCTGGGGTCGCTTCGGTGATGACCGATTTCTCAACAGGTGACACCTGTGTCCCCGGCCTTGGCTGGCTTCCAGACGGCCGCGCAGCTCAGCTCGGCGGATCGATACGCTGTCGAGCGGTGGCCGGCTTGTCTCCGGAGAGCTGCCGTAACCCGACGCATTGTCGGTCCCCAGAGCAGTTTCCAGAGAAGAGTCTCTTATGATCAGGAGCTGCAGATGGGAAATCAATCTTCCTCTGGTTGTATATTCAGTGATAACTGTGTTATTCAGTTAGTACCTGATTAATGCATTCGCGTAATATTAGTTGACATTAAATATATACAGGCTTTTATGTTAATGCATGTAAAATAATTACATAATACACAGGCCCTATTATAATTTTACCAAAATCTCTGACATTGTGTCACCAAAGGTATTTGTACTCACACCGCGGGGCGTATTGACACGTGTATCATGCTACAAACTGAGATTCACAGCAGCTGAATTGCGAATTTGAATTTGAATTGGGGTGGCGGCGGCGCTTTGTTGCGGGGTTTAGGGAGCTGATGGTGCCAGGTCCAGATCTGAACCGATCGCTTGAGGAAACCTGACCCCCCCCCCCGCGCGCCCCCTTCCAGCAGGCAGACTCTGGCTCCGTGACTCTGGCTCCGTGACTCTCGCTCCGTGACTGCATATGAGGCAATTACAACCCGGCGACAAGGCGCAGCCTCCGCTTTTGGTTACAGCTGGACAGATATTTGAAACAAGTCAGTGTTTAATTAGGTTATGCGGCATTTTCTCTCCCCGCCAACGAAAGGGCCCGGAACCTCAGACAATTAATCTGTGTCTAGTGGTCCTACCGAGGAGCCTGGGTACGGACTGCTGCAGCACGAGTGGCCCTGACCCTGTGGGTCCCGGAAGCCTTGGGGAGAAAAGCAATTATAGAAAAAACAGCGCTCTCCCTGATTGGCCAACCGCGGCACCGGAGCTGCCCGTTACTGAAACCGCAGCAGGCTCGGAGAGTTCGTAATTTATGCCACGTTGTGTCACGCTGCTGTTATTTATATTACTGCTATGGCCCTGATCGCCGTCCTTTGTCTGCTACAAACGCTTGTGTTCAAAATCGTTCTCAAACTTCTTATGGGAAAAAAAAATCCAAAACCCAAACTTGCTCCCGTATAAAGAATTTCTGTAGTCTGGGAATGCTCAAGTAACAACGATTGTGTCTGGGCACGTTAGTGTTTTCGGTCTGCAATCCCTACTCTACGACATGAATTATTTTGATATATTGCTCTTAATGGAGCTATAATATTCAGATTCTGATAATACCCTAATATAGACCACATGGGAATGTTACTGTAACTGTAAATCGTGCCCTTTCTTCTGCTTGTAAAATGCAAAACAAAAATTATGGTTTTTCTCGCGCTGTATTTGTAACACAGAGCCCGAATGGGAACGTGTTAGGAACGTGTCGGGAACGTCGAGGGAGAGGGGTGGTTGAGGGCTGATGCTGGTTAATGCAGTATGGACGGTCCACTAGGAAACCCGACGTGGGCGGGACGTAGAGGACGTTAGATCAGGAGGAGCCCCTGTTGTGGGGATTCTCACTGAGGCACCTAGCCTACATTTTCCCAATAATTAGCTGAATGAATCTGATGTCGAGTTAAACTGCAAGGGCTGTTGGTTACTCTCGACAAGAGGTTCGGCTGTTCAACTGAAAATAATGTGACGGGAAACTTTCCATTCCTAAAGCATCTGGATCTTCAGCAGAATAATAAAAAAAAAAACTTCAGAGTTTTATAAAGTATAAAACAAAGTAATTTGGCTTTGATTTTTTTCGGTCCTGCCAAATAAAACTGTTGACTGATAGATTTCCTGGTTCTTATCTTGATACATCAGAACTCAGCTGATGGAAGGGTATCCCCTTGCAAGCTGACACCACAAAGGTATTTGTCTACAAAGCACTTTTAAACTAAGGCATGCATGATTCATGTTGTATGTGTCAGGTCTCAACATCACTCCAGGCTACATCTCTGAGGCTGTCCTCTGTGTTGTACGGACAGGAAGCACATGGGTGGAGTGACACAGAACCCCAACACACGCATACTTTGCGAAAGGATCGAATTGGGCTTTAGTGTCTGTGACTGCTTGGCCTTGCTGCGCCGTCTCTGATCTCCACTGATCACAAAGGATTCGGCAGGAAACACTCGTGATGATGCCCGAGATGAAACGTTTAAACAACGTGTAAAAAGCCTTCCTCGATCAAACGATTTTAGCGATATTAGCAAAATGGTAGGAATTTTAACCTTCCAACAGTCAGTCGCCACTCAGCGGTTTCGAAATAAGTTCTAAACTTGATCTCAGAGAAAAAAAACATCAGAAAGAGCTCTTGTGTCCTCTGAGCACAGGACGTACGGTTACTTACCAATTCAAAAAGAGACAGACGGGGAGAGAAAGAGGCCTTCTACGTTTTTTAGAAATGTATTTTTGTACTTGCTAATTAAGTGAAAGCATAACCAATGCGTCCCCCGACGCCCATGAGGAGGAGAGACCTCACAGTCTATTGTTCCGCCAGCAGCCTTTGTTCTCTGGATATCAGTAGCAATGAAAGGTTAGCGCTCCTGTCTCGCTCCGTTCGGAACCTCCGTGTCATTCCGGAACGGTGACAGGGTGGCACACCAAGGACACCATTAGGACACAGCGGGCCTGTGCCAAAAGAGAACAAAGCCCGTTTTTTGTTTTCATCATTAATTAAAAAGTTTCCGAAAATGCATTTTGACTGGATGACGGGCGTGCTCGCGGAGACAAAACTGGGAATAAGGGGGAAACAGTCGCGCTACAGGATGGCTGAATGATTTATGTCTGCATGAGGTGGTACCATTCTAAATTCTCAGAGTTTTAGGGGACGGTTGATGAAACGCTCGGAAAATGCGGGGTTTCGTTTATTTTTCATAAAGGAAGTAAATGGGGGAAGTGGAGAGTGGCGTGAGAGGGTTCTCGCTTGTTTCCAGCGCAGTATTTAGACAGGGAAGCCTTATTTAGCATGCATGTATGGTGGGTTGTGGAGAGGGCCGTGCCCCGTGGACAGATAAGGAGGTGATGACTCATGGGGGAATTGAATAAGGACACGAGGCTGGCTGCCCCCTGCTCATCAGTGACAACCGCTCGGGGATGTTAAACACACATCAGGCCGACGCTGTGGTTTGATTTAATGCGGCGGCGCTCAAAGGAGGGCTGAGAGTGGGTCCTGGAGAAGGAGGGGTGGGGTTCTGCGACGTGGGTAACGGACTCTCCTTTGTACCGGGGCGAGGGCGGTCGGTCACGGACACCCTGCCGAGAGCTGTGTCATCCTACGCGTGAGGGATCCTGTTTCCATTTCACCTCTGAACTCCGTGCGCTGCGGAATCACGCTCAGTATCGCTGATGCTTATTGGCAAACGTCTGAGCAACTTCCTGCCAGCAGCGAGGGTTCAGTAAAAAAAAAAAAGGAGAATGAAATTAAGCGTAGAGAGGAACATCAGTTTCCAATCAGGGTTCAAATCCTCGATTAAACAAAGCGAGTGGGTGAATAGCCGGTTAGCCATCACCTGAGATCGGCTGTTTCAGTAATCAGGGGCAGACCATATTTCGACTGAACCCAGCTTTTACTTGGCCTCCAGGAGAGATTAGGGAGGTTTGGATTTTGGCCGCCCCGGTGGAGAAGATCAGTGACTCCCGATCACCACAACTTTGACTCCAATTCCACCAATCAGGCCCTGTCTCTCCCAGATCAGTGACTCACAGACAACGGCAGGTGAATTTCTCCACTGAAAGGTGACGATTTGACAGGCAAAATTTAATCCTCAGTCAAAACAGTCAAAAAGGCAGAGAACCACATAATCCAATTTCCTGTTCTCACCATGTTAGCACGCCACAAACAACGTGGAAGTTAGATCTATTTATATTTTTTCTGACTCGGTTTGAAAGGCACCAAAAAAATCTGGCACAGCTACTTTAAGCAGCCGCTCTGCTAAATTTGAACCTTTAAATAAAATAAAAATCCACACTGTATGTAGTGTAATAGGGTAGCCCCCTTTTTCGCGAGGTTGGCAAAGCTAATTCCGGTCTAATTAATTTGCTCTTATTAGATAAATAAGAGGAAGAGGGAGACACTTTCTCTGTCATGACACTGTTTGCCCAGCGGAGATCCCCTAATAAAGTGTACAAATTCACCAGATAATTGCTAGCTGATACTTGCGGTACCCCTCGAGTGCGTACACTTGAACTAGCTGCCCCGGGCCCAAGAGGGAGCGTTGGCGAGTGAGTGGGCGTCTCTGCATTATTCATCCCACTAGCTACGCACAACGCAACACAGCAACGAGGGTCTCTCACTCCCCGTCTGAAGTCGAGGCGAGAGAAAGAATCACAGGCTGGACCTCTTCCCGTGGACTAACAGCCAGAAGGCACTCTCAAAGACAGATAAATGGATATTTAAATTGCATTTACTTTGCAAATTCTACTGAGATAGTTTTCATTAGATATGTAATCACTCTGCTGGCGTAAGGGTGAAAAGATGGCTGAGAGGTATGGCTCTGCTTGACATTAAGACAATATGAAACATAACAGAACCTTGCACTTAGTATTAATGAGATACATAAATATATTTTGACATTTGGCGACCAGGGTGATAATTTGAAGTGTCTGTATCATTACAAAATTTAAAATCAAACATTAGTTGGTGTGAAACTGATATTGCCACTTAATGATAAGGAAAAAAAAAGACACCCTTTTACTGAACATTCTTTCAATGAAACTGAGAGCAGTCAACTTAAAATTTATACTTAACTGTACAAAACATGGATTAGCTCACTATTATAGCAGTTCTTTATCTGCTTTGTTTTGTCTGCACTTTCCAATCTTCTTCATATTCTGTTTCAGGATATCGTTAAAACACTTACCAGTGAGAACAATTAATTAACCCATTTGCTAAAGAACGATTAAGAACAAACATGGGTTCTCATTGAGTATCAGTGAAAAAAACGTCCAAGTAAAATAAACATATTGAGAAGCCAAAGCTTTTTCTCAGACATTGATTTGTCTTAGGAAACAAAATAGAGTCTGCAAGCTTCCCCTGGTTACTACTGTGCCCGGTCTCTCCCCGGGGAGCATCTATTGTCCGTCTGAAATTCTCTAGAAATAAAAATTTCATTGCTTTTCCCCTCAATTCTCTAATAAAAGAAGATACATGGACTTAGTGGAGTTAGGTAAATTTCACCTCAGCGTAAGCCTTGTCTGCAGAAATCATTCTTGAGGGCCTATAAAATGTGTGCATGTCGAATGAACCCCAGGGAATCAGGCCGGCGGAGGTGAGCCTCAGGTTTAGCAAACTGAATTGACTGGACACTGTCGGTTAATTAGGCATTTCAATACACCAATTCTCAGTCAGGCTTTTCGCAGGTTGCAGTAGATACAGAATATATTTCTTTCTTTAAGGCTTTATTGCTAGGCTCTATATCAAAAGCTTTACTAAGCGGGAGGAGGGTGGAGGTTG
>JAOYSI010000014.1:1863129-1876075 GCA_025775065.1 Hiodon alosoides | reverse complement strand
CCCCCCCCCCCCCCCCCCCCCCCCCCCCCCCCCCCCCCCCCCCCCCCCCCCCCCCCCCCCCCCCCCCCCCCCGGAGGGGTGCGCTCTCTTGCAGGGATTGACGAAGAGCACGGGTCGAAATGTATCACCAGAATTGGAGAATAGGTAAATTTGTCAGACGACAACGGTGTACAAGATTTTAAAGCAATCACATCACTATATTTCCACATAACAAGGTCTTAAACAGGTCTGAACAGCTCTAAGGGGGATCTGGTCTGTTATAAAGGAAATATAGCTGATACAATCCTCGGCAATACCTTGTTCAGACAGTTTTACATGGCTTCAACATACATTCATCATTTTCCTGGGCCCAACTGCCTAGCTTTTTGCACAGAACAGAGCATTTTAACTTACGCGGTAATCCGTAGTTCCCTGACAAACTTTCTCGGCTAAAAAATAAATAAGCCAGAGAAACGTATGGTAAATCCACGGTGGTTTGGAATCTCATGGATATGACACCGTCTGTTTGTACTGGGTGAATACCAATGGGCTTATATTTACCGCGTGTTGCAACCTGTACACTCCACAGACTCCTGGTAGGCATAGTTAAAGCAGAAATCCGCTCACAACATGAAACGAAATAGCGGTTTGCATAGAATCCGTCCAATATCCACATCCACAAGTGACAGGGCTCCCGACCACAGCCCGGCGCCTCCTGGTGGTGACAAGTCAAAGCTCAAAGAACCACAACTGCGGTGTTTACCAGCTCTTCATTTCAGAAACCCGACACACAGTCAACATGTTTGTTCCTTTTTCCGCTTTTCATACCCACAGGACGAGAAGGGTCGGGTGAGCGACGTCCCTGACTAAAGTTTACCGACTCCTCACAAAGTGCGAGAGGAAAACACCCTCACACAAACGTGAAATATTGAAATCAGTTCATCCAAATAAGATTCGGCTAAAAATGTCTTATTTCTTTCTTAGATTTTTTTTTAACCCCTAGACACTTGGGCTACTTCTAAAAAGATTTAAAAATCTGGCTCAAATCTCATACATGTTTATTAAATATTTATAAATATTTGATATTAAATAATTACTAACCCTCTATATCACTTGAAAGTCAGTGGTATTTAATGACAGGCCTAATCCAAGAATATCATTTTTTGATAGTGATAGTGCCCAGTGCCCTATTACAATCATCCATCAGTAACAGTCAGCAACCCCTCTTTCTCTTTCTTTTAAAGCAAAGAGGTGGGAACTCAATATCACACGCACACGCACACGCACACACACACATTCACACACACTCACAAACACACACAGACACATACACACACACTCACAAACACACACGCACACGCACACGCACACATTCACACACACTCACAAACACACACAGACACATACACTCTCACACACACACACACACACACGCACACGCACACGCACAGACACACATTCATACACACTCACAAAAACACACAGGCACATACACTCTCACACGCACATGCACAGACACACATTCACACACAGACACATACACTCTCACACACACACAATCACACACTGACACACACAGACATACATACACTCTCACACTCTCTCTCTCTCTCTCTCACACACACACACACACACACACACACACACACACACACACACACACACACACACACACACACACACACACACACACATCAAAATGGAAACACCCTTTCTGTGTGCTGAGACATTCACCTGACAAAGTCGCAGGCAATGACAAGGAACACGGAGATATTTCTTTACCTGCTCAAGAAGCTTTAGTCGCATAAAGGGAATGTTAAAGAAATGTTTGTGAAATGTTGGGTTTTTTTTAAAGCCTCAAATGGATTAAATAAGTAACTTTTTTTTTTTTTTGTCCATGCTTCTATCTAAAGCACTGAGGCCGGCTGCCAGTTCTTTTCACAAGGGGCTTTCAAGTCTACTTACACTGGGTTCCTAGCTTTTTCCATGTTCTTATGAAAAATATCCCTTTGAAATCCCTGGGCTGCACATTTAAATCTCATTTGTGGATATGAGTGATGCCAAGTCAGGGAGTAGGGAGAATGTTTTTTTTTGTTTTTTTTTAGCATAATTTCATTTGTCAGGAGAATCTCGCGGCTGACATCGGAGGGTGATTTAATTGATTTTAATCATACACCTGAGATTGAAAATGTGAAGCCCATGTCCTGGAAGATAATTTCAGGCATCTCAGAGAATATCTCACTCTTAGGTAATGGGCTTTCTCTTCCGGTTGTTCCATGAAAGAAAACGGGAATCGCGGATCAACATTTGCATGATTAATTGCTCCACGATGTGCATGTTTTGAGAGATTGTTTTTACAAAAAAAAAACAAAACAAACAATCTCATTACGGGGTCTTTATTTTAAATCTCTATTAAAGGTGATATTCACAAAAGCATAATACACAGTGTAAAGTTTGACAATTTCGGAAAAATCCAATATCCAACACTTCTAATCATCTACCCAGAAGGGAACCCATCTACTGACCCACATATTTCTGTCTTCTCAGAAGAATAGTCATGTAAATACCCCTCCTGCTGCCTAACTAATACTGGTGCATCAAAGGGTCAGGAATACAGTTAATGTCCCCACTTGAGAAATAGTTTTACGTGTGTTCCGTCTAGACGTGATGTGCACTCCAGTTAACTGCCCTTGCAGCGTGAGCCAGTCTGTTCTTTTCTCTGTTTCCACTCATATAAACATGCTTTGTATTTAGTCATTTAGCTTAATAACCATTCCCAGAATAGTTTATTTTACATTACCGCAATTAATCAAATGAGAGAAACGTACTGTAGTTTTTGGATGTAATGGGAAATTCTATCTAGAACATGTTAGTGAAATACATGTAATTCAAAAACTGCTACTGTCAAACAAATGAATGGGTGGACAGCACAATATTTTATAAGTGTCCATAATTCATGCAAGGGATAATGGGAGGTGTAATATAGACACAGATTAAGAAATCGTTGTAACCTCATATCATCAGAACTTTCCCTGCGCGTCGACGCTTGCACCAAATCATTTAAAATAGGTGCCTGCTGCATCTAGGCTGCAAGTGGCACGGAAAACGCCAGAATCGCGGAGCAAGTTTCCAGTGCAGCGTGCCTTGCTATTCCTGTAGCATTGATAATCATGTGGAAAATGGGGATGATGGGCGTAATAAATATGCCCTCCCATTAAAGATTAAAGTGCCTGTGTTCTCAGAAAGCCCGGCTGCGTCAGAATTTCCGGGCGCTGTGGTTCTCCTGCCTCTCCTGGGCACCAGCACCGCAATGCCTTTGAGATGGTCTCCTGATTGTAAACTTTTCACCAGCAAAGACACTCTGAACGGAGCTGAATCTCCTCCATCTCACCTGCGACTCATACCTGCTCCAATACTTCACCTGCCCACGGAATTCTCTGTCGGTTCGGTAACAGTGAAGTGAGTGCTTTTAATGTGGCACTCAAAATTATTTTATTTAAGAGGTTAAATAAAACGGGGTTCAGTTTTCAAATCAACTACTTCAATACTTCAATACTTCAGCAGCCCGCGAACAGCATCTCTTCACCGACGCCTCAGTGCTATAACGCAGACATGACGTGTTGCCTTGTCCGATCTGATTGTGCCACGCTGCCTGTGTTCCTGGAACAACCGTATTCTGTTGTCCTGGGATAAACATCTTGATCAGCCGAGTGTGTAACAATTTATAGCGCCGGAGAATGCTTCACGGAGTGTCTGCTTGGCCGTTTCGTGTCAGGATAAATACTCAGAGTTCATTTACTGGAGTCTGGATTGGAAGATAAGCCTTTTTTAACCCTACATTTCGGCGTTCCCAGGTCGACGTAATGCTGTTCTCAGTTCAGCATGGCTTTGATTTCAGTCTAGGCAGCAGCTATTAATGTCAACCAACCCTGGTAACAACAAAAAAAAGTAGTTCTGTTGTACAGGTGAACGCAACGTTACGTCTACGCTTTCCGTACAGACAAAGGTACAAAACGGCCAGAAAAATAACTTTCTCCGGGCTTCCCCCTTCTATAGGCTTTTTTACACATCAACAGTGAATAATCCTACATGCTGAACCAAAAGGAAATATTTGTTGAACCGCTATAACTTCTGGGACTGATTGTTGATATCAAGCCACTGCGGTACATTAGGTAAGATTTGCAGTTGCTTAGTGCAGGACAGGTAGTAAATGCTCTTAATCATGAGAAATATCACATCATTTGATTAATATGATCATGTTATAACGTATTAGCATAAATAGCTAGCTACCTATAGAACACAAAATGGCGATAAGAGGATACAAGGGACCAGCGTTTGGAATTAGTTGACATTTTATGGCGGGGGGAGCAGAATTTCATGCAATACTGAATTGCTGCATGTTTGGTGATCGGCTGATTGAAAGGATTATCCAGGGATAGCTAAACGCTGTTGTTCCAGTGAACAGGGCAAAATCAAACATCGAGTGTCATCTTAGAGCAGTCCACATGTGCAAGGCAGGATTTCATTCATTATTAAGGGCAGAGTCAGAGATGAGTTTGGTTAATTGATTGTGTAATATTGAAGCAAATTAAGTTATTTTTATTGTTAATTTGTGGATATGTACCGCGGGAGAAAGTCTGAAACTGAAAAACAACTTTGTTGTGTCATCCACGCCTCTCTGTGGAGAAATAAAAAGTAAAAGATCATTTGTAAGCAAACATTGCTTATTATAACCGTAAGAACATCAGGGCTGTTGACAAAAAAACGAAAGCTTGGCTCCGCAAAATTATCTATGCTGTGCTTTTCCGACCGATATTTCTTTTCTGGGTTCTACACCGCGAGGGGTTGGACAATTCTGAATGCCTCGTTCCACAGGAAGTTTGAAAGTCTCGCTCCCATTAGACTTCCAGTGCAATTTGTTACAAAAATCCAGAGCAAAAACAAATAGAATGCAAAACCAAGCTGTAACAAGCCATTAGTTGGAAAATGGTTTGGTGAATATTATAGTACACAAGAATAGCAAAACAAGCTAAATGCCTGGGGAGGACATTTAAATATGTAATATACTAATATTTAATTTATTTTCTTCACATGGGAACAGGGCATTTAGCAGCATTTTAAGATCATAAGCAAGAAAATATAATGATTAATGCCTCCTGAAAACAGCCAAACTATTATTTATGAATGGAAACTACATCAGAACAAAGTCAATTGTAACAATTTGCCACACTGCTAGATCGAATTGGGAATCACTTTTCAATTAATACCACAAAATAAACATTCCTTGCACTTGTCTCTAATGTAGTACAGTTTTGTGCTCAAACACTAGAGTACAAGCTAAAATAACAATGTAAACTTTCCTTAAAACATAACAATTTAAGTGACTTTCTATGCAATTTGTATCTAGGCTGGTTGTTGAAATATATCTCAGCAGTGTGTTGGGCGTGATTGTGTCCTGTAACCCAGGTCTTTAGATCCCCCGGTCTCTATTCTCATTGTATACCTTAGCAGAAGATGAAAAGCAAATATTTCACACCTTGACCCACAAGACCCACAGACGATATAAAGCCTCACGTTACCGCTTTCACTTGATACCTCTCACCAGACAAGCAGGACAGAGCGGGTACAAAAAGCCGACCTTTTACACGTTCACTCACCCAGGTAAAGTGTCTTTCCGAAAATAAAGCAATCGATGCAAAGGGTTCTGTGTGTGAGCGCCAGAGAATTATGAAAGCGGACCTAACCTGATTACTTAATCATTTATTCAGCCTAAATATGTAGTTGATATTCTTTGTGACATGTAACCCGGGTTAGATTATTAGTGGAGAAAAAATAGTCGATGAGCATAATGAGATGTCCGTTTCAATTTCCTGACCCAGCGTTGGCCAAAAAGAGGCCTCTGAAATAAAATAAAATCACCCACGTTATACTTTATATACGTTAAATATAATATCTGCTGATAATAATATATCCCTTCGACGGAGTGCAGACTTATGATATCGCAACACGCCCAATTAAAATATGGTGTGCAAGGCCTCGTTTAATTCACAGGTTTTACATTCTGATCACTCTCTCCTTTACAGCTATTTTTACAGGGCTTCATTAATCTTCGTTGAATACAATGGCATACATCTTTAATGTGGCTGCTGTCAAGTTGCATTTCAGTTAGACAGCTGCAAACTGAATGACAGCAAGCAATATTAATAAATTTAACATGGACTGTATAAATTTTTAACTGAACAAGAATGGGAGGCTCAGTTTTTTTTTTGGTGGATTTGTGGTGCGCTCAACATGGACGCTTTTCCCCAAACTTGAGGGCCTCAGTATAAATAGATTAACATTTCATTAATAAGTAAATTAGGAAAATGCCTTTCAAGTAGAGGCAAGTACATAAGTATAATCTCCATATTAAAGGAGTAGCCTTTGATAAACCACCCAGGAATAACAGCAGTCAGCTGCATGTGACACAGCCCGTGTCTGAACTCTGCACGTTCCCACCTTTAATTACTGCTGATTTTCATTACGGAGTAACGGCGCCTCCACATAGCTGCAGTAAATGAGCAGCGTGGTGAGCGAAAAAAGGTGGCAACAGTGACGGAAACGAATTAACGCTCTCTCTCTCTCTCCTTTCTTTCCCCTCCTCCTATAATAACATTAAAATATTAAGATTAATTCCTTCAAAGCTGACAAAAAAATGACGATTAAGGATGCTATTTCAAATTAAAAAAAAATTACTGCTGTGATTTTAGGTTTTCCTGCCAAATCCCAGCAGAGATAATTTGCTGTACATTTAAACCCGGTGAGAACTCGCCTGTCGGTGTTAAATAAGAAAGTTACGGTTGATATGAGACATGTTTTTGCAGTAGCTTTGGCGATTATAGGAAATTATATGCAAAGCCGGAGTTCTGATCCGAAGTTAATTCATAATTGTGTAGAACTTATTAATTAGCAATGTTGTTATTAAAGAAGCGTGCACTACAAAGGATTTCTTTCCAGTCAACAATATTGCACGGAAACACGCACGGTCCCCGTTTTACCCCTTAGCTATTTATTTGTTTTTTAATTGTCACAAAACTTTTTAGGAGGGGCACCATCTTGTGCTGAGCAATCTCTGCATACTCAAAGTCCAGTTCCGTATTCTGCTGGCTCTGCGTTTTGATGGTTATCGTTTCCGTGGATAAAGAAAAGTATTGTATTTTGTCGGGAAAAAACTAATAAAAAATAGGGACAGAAATGTTTGAAATGTGCCTTGGCCTAAATAAGGCCTCTTCGGGATTGGCTGAATATAACTGAATTGGGTCCAATTTTTCTTCATGGGCATGCTGCCAATCTAATTAATTTTGTGTGGCTTGGCCAGTTTGCTCTCAGTATGCCAACAGTGGAAAACATAAATAAGGATCGTAATGGTTTTACATATCCTGAGGAGCAGATTGGGCGCACATTCACAGTTAGTGTCAATCAGAGCACCATGTGATGTCCCCGACAGGAGATGACTGGTTGACGTTTACCTATCCTCATACTCAGGAGTTCTTTTCGAGTGAAATAAGGCAAACTCTGCACCGAATCACAGAACAAAATTAAATACGTTAAATAAGCCACAGCCTTGTCCCTGCTTCCGTTAAAATAATTACAGTCGATACGACTCGCGCAAACTTTAGCTACCTTTAAGCATACCGTCGTGATGTCTGAAGTTTCAATATCTGGCATTTCTCCAGTTCACACGCACACGCACACACACACGCGCACACACACACACAGCACATTGCTTCATTGTCAGGTATGTTCATAACCATATATGGAATTAATTTATGATAAAGTGGTCTCTATAGGAAAAAGTACTTTGGATATGCTCAAAAGAACTCCAGTCTCAAAGGGAGCGTATCCTCAAAGAAGTCTGGGATATCTGAAATTCCTTTTAATGTCTGAGTGTGCCATTGGTGACTTCACTATGTTAATCGCCGGCCTGGATTTCAGCGACCCTCAAGATCCCACTGGATGGTGATGCTTACTGTATATGATCATCCACTTAACATCAGCCAAAGATTATAATTAATGAGACATTTAATGCAGGTCTCATTTTGGAGGACGGTTCCCAAACCACAGCCAGACGGAGGTTAACAAAGAATAAACACGAAACTCGTTCACCGGATCTATTAAGGAATGAGCCTCGGCTTTAAGAATATATATAAATAAAATAAAATAAAATATAAATAAATAAAATATATATATATATAAAGATACATGGATAGCACTTAGAAATTTCTTAGCTGAGTGTCACTTTTAAAAAAAGGAATAAAAAAAAAACTGAATTGAAATTTTCACACTTCTGGAAGCATTTGATCATAAAGTTACTCCAATTTTCTTTATTCACAGTTAGCACATTTTACATAACTTCACCAAACGACTCACCAACTCCCAACCCTGTCAACTGCTCTCTAGATACGACTACTTAGTAAAACAATGTTTGGCGGTGGCTTATTTGATTGGACGCACATTACGTTAAGATTGAAAATTTTAGAATCTCAACCTCTTTCTGTTATTCGTATTCCTGTTCAAAAGGATATTGACACGATCTTCCGGTTTTCAGTGCTAATTAAGTACGACAAATGATCACGCAGTCCAGAGATATCAAGGCAGTCGTCTGTCTGGTCAAATTTAGCCCTAAAGCAGATTTCTTCTGCTGCCGTGATGTTGGCAGCGTCTGTGATTTTTTTTCTTTCTCCTTTCTCTTTATTCCTCACCCACTCGACCACCCACTCGACCACCCACTCGAAACACTCAAAAACGTGTCCATGGTGGCGCTGTTGAGGGGCTGGAGGATGCGTTGTAAGTGCCAATAAATAATCTCAGAAGGAAGCTGTAAATATCATTGTGCTTCCCAAGACAAAGATCAGTTGGAGCTCTTCAGCAAAGACACCGAAGCTGTGACCTCTAGCCAGACCGTATAAATAAAACGTACATTTGAAAGTGAAGGGAATCGTTAAAGGCTGAAAAAGCCACCACCCCCTCCCGTACTCTGAAGCCCTCGAAGACCAGACCCGTTTTTTGGGGGTCATGACAAATGTAGCCAGTAAAGGGTGTAAATCCTGTCCATCATCCAATCCAACGTGAAGGTGTCCTAATGTAATCCAATCAGCCTCGTGTCTCCCATGATGTGGGGCTGGGAGTTCATGCCAGGCCCGGGTACCAAGGCGGCAGACGGACGGGCCGAACTAGCTCATTAGGGGCCCCGAGACCAGGTGCTCTGGGGGCCCTTTGATAGTGCATAAAGCCTTGTCAGATCCCTGTGTTTCCCTTTCTTTACTTTCAATGGAAAGGACGTATACCACGGAATGGCAGATTTAAAAATGGAGGTCGTTTTCACACCACAGAGATGATGGAGGCCATGTATTAAGTGATCGTCTGGGATGTAGACCAGCTCTCCAGTCATGTTTAGGGGCCAGTGTGGTCTTTTGAGAGGTCAGTGACGTGCATTTCCTGTTATACTGGCTTTCGTCAGAGCAGCATTTCAGTACCTATCATTGAAAGCAGCGTGTGTTTCTTCTGACGCACTTCTCTTAACTTTCTACAAAAGGCCACACGAGCTGGTGAACTGGTGAGCTGGTGAGCTGTTAAACCGGTGCGCTGGTGAACTGGTGAACTGATGAGAAGGTGAACTGGTGAGCTGGTGAACTGGTGAGATGGTGAGCTGGTAAACTGGTGAGCTGGTGAACTGGTGAGCTGGTGAGCTGGTAAACCGGTGCGCTGGTGAACTGGTGAACTGGTGAGAAGGTGAACTGGTGAACTGGTGAACTGGTGAGCTGGTGAACGGGTGAGAAGGTGACCTGGTGAGCTGGTGAACGGGTGAGCTGGTGAGCTGGTGAGCTGGTGAACTGGTGAGAAGGTGAACTGGTGAGCTGGTGAACAGGTGAGATGGTGAGCTGGTAAACCGGTGCGCTGGTGAGCTGGTGAGCTGGTAAACCGGTGTGCTGGTGAACTGGTGAGCTGGTGAGCTGGTGAGCTGGTGAGCTGGTGAACGGGTGAGAAGGTGACCTGGTGAGCTGGTGAACGGGTGAGCTGGTGAGCTGGTGAGCTGGTGAACTGGTGAGAAGGTGAACTGGTGAGCTGGTGAACAGGTGAGATGGTGAGCTGGTAAACCGGTGCGCTGGTGAGCTGGTGAGCTGGTAAACCGGTGTGCTGGTGAACTGGTGAGCTGGTGAGCTGGTGAGCTGGTAAACCGATGCGCTGGTGAACTGGTGAGCTGGTGAGCTGGTGAGCTGGTGAGCTGGTAAACCGATGCGCCGGTGAACTGGTGAGATGGTGACCTGGTGAGCTGGTGAACGGGTGAACTGGTGAGCTGGTCTGTGGATTCAGTAGATTCCATGATCTACGATCTCCACACAGTATTTGGTGGTAATGAGCATATGAGCATATTTAAAATCACTAAAATACCGTGAAATATGAGAAATACAGCACAGAAAGAAACTCAAACCTCTGAATATCGACTTTTTCCGAACTTTTAAAATGCACCCATAAAGGTCACAGGGAGAGGAATTTAACTAGGTGCCATGATCTGGCAAAATAATAAAAAATAATGGATGGTATAAATTGTCATTAGATGGGCATGGTCCTGATTTATTGTGATATTCTACAAATTTTGAGGGTATTAAGAGTCCTCTAAAAAAGGACATTAAAGTCACATAAAAAAGCAGAATTAAACCGGTGCTATAATGCGTGTGTGGGGCACAAAGAATCACGAGAGAGATAAATTGCCTGGGAATGATACTGTTTAAGTTTCCTTCAGATGGATTGCCTTGGCGGGAGTGTTCTTTTTAATTTTTAAGGATCAGGCCCCTTTTTGAAGTTCATTATAGATACTTGCTAAGAGGCCTCGTAAAAAATGAAAAGAAATTAGCGGCCGTAATTTGACAGAAGAACTAAGGCAACAATAATGACGGGGAATAAACTGACAGAGTCATAATAAAGTTAATGCCTCCCCCCCATTAGGAGTCTAGTTGAGCGAAAGTCGTTGTAATGGCGGCCACAGTGAACCACTAATTAGGACCAGCTCGCTGCTCCTGAATTTCATTTCAGGGTTTCTCCCTCGCCAAAATCATTTGAATTCAAAAGAAACGAGGTAGTGACACGGAGAGAAAAAAAAAAAAAAACAACTTTCTTCTCGGGTATTTTTAATGAGATAAAATTCCCGCTTCTCCCCGTTTCCCTGCTATAATTGCTGATTATGTTGTTATACAGTAGCATCTCCTCCCGATCATCGAGGTTTAGCTGGCAGTGGTTGGAGTCTGCTCTTGGTTCTCCTCCAGGCCACAGGTACCAACCAAGGTAAACACTGCGTGGTTACTGTTAATTATCCCTTAGGCCTTTTCAGACCAGCTCTGTTTTAGCTGACCCCTATGATAATAAAGCTTAAGGGCATATTGTATTTCTTTTGACAGTTTAATTAGAAATTCAGATGTGGGGGCACAAAGCAGCTCGACCATGAATATTTAAATAGAATGACACAAAAAAATCATGAAAGGCCTGCTGAACTGCATGACAGACAGAGGATATTAGGCAAGTGATTCTAATCAATAATCTCTTGATCTCTTACATATTAATACACTGCCTGCTGTTATTAAGCTCCAAAATAAGAGGGGGGGGTTGTACATGTTAGGAGGGGTTGTGCATGGATTCTGAGCGTATGTGTGTGTGTGTGTGTGTGTGTGTGTGTGCGGGGGGGTTGTGCAGCTCTTCTGTTAGCCTAGGACCCTGGTGAATACTCCGACGATGAACCAAGTCAGAATATGCACACAGGAACCAGAACCGCGGCCTGTTCTCTTCTAATCTGATCCCGAGGACTGGCAGCTCCGAAACAATTCCGACTGGACACTTATTGGCCCTGACAGGGTGAAGGTGTCTGCAAGCAAATAAGACAGGAGGGTCCAGACAGGGCCGCCCAGGGCAAGGGCAGGCAGCTTCATCGTGCTGGTGGTTCCACTAAAAGGGGAGACTTTGGGAATGTGAGAGAAGCAGCGGTGTCAGGGAGGGGGTGTCGGTGGCTGTGGGCTGGCCCGGGTGTTGAAGGGGCACTGCACGCCGATCGCATCAACCAAGGTTACTCCATGAATAAAGCAGCAAATGCAACACGATGTGAAACATTTTGCTTTCATAAAAAGAAAGATTGATAAAAAGATGTCCTCCACAATTAGGAATGAGGAGTGGAGTGGATAAATTATGTCTTCATCTGATGCAGTCGGTGCGGTTCCATCCGTCTGGGGACGGTGAGCTGGGCTGGTGAGTCGGTTTAAAGTGCAGAGAAGCATCGGCTTATTAAAGCTGATGTGTATCTGTGGGGCAGCGAGATAAAGGAGGAGGAACGTGTTTAGTACATTAATGACCCCTTTCTTGGTCTTCTCCCCCAGCCAGTCCATGCCAGCGAGAAAAATGTGCGCGTTCCGAAACCTTTCCACCTCCTCCTCTCCTATGTGATGGAGACGCAGATGGGGTCTGGAAAAATCCCCTGCTCCGAGGGCTGTTTAATCCAGTGTCGAGAAGCATGGCGATATCGTTATGGATATTCTGCAAGGTCAACGCAGTGGAAATGAGTGAGCCTGCCAGTCTCTCGTGCTGTGCACGACACAACACAAATGTGTTCGCAGAATGATCCACAAACAGTCGATGGAGAAAGGGTAGCTGAACTATGCTGATTTTATCACCCCCTTGTTAAAATGTCCGTTTCTCTTTTCAATAAAAAATAGTGAATAGTGAATTAACGAAATGAGTCGAAATTGTTTAGTAATGACATGCTGCTGGTGTTACCCGTTTAAGGAAACACGCAGACTTTTCTGAGAAAAGAGAACCGAGGCCAATGTCTCAGATTGATTAAAATATTGATTAAATATTTTCAACAGTCCTTCTGGTATTGAGGAACCAATCGGCACACAGTTAGACAACCTTCTTCCTTCTGGTATTGAGGAACCAATCGGCA
>JAOYSI010000014.1:1809271-1840342 GCA_025775065.1 Hiodon alosoides | reverse complement strand
GGTTTAGAAGGTCACGTGACTATTGTTTTTTTTCTCAGTACCATTTTCTCTGTCGCTGCTAGGGAATCCACCCATGAACTTCCCTTATAAATTTGCCCTGCTTACAATGAAATATGACATTCAGTTTTCCCTTGTTTCATTTAGAAAAGATAGGCAATAGAAGAGTTTAAAATTACTGCCTCTTTTCACATAAACCGTAAACAAATAGAGGCCATTTTATGTCTTTTGCACTTGAAGGTATTCCTTTTAGATGAGGCTAGTCAGAGACAGATTTGGGTCTATATTCAGCACCTCAGGAGCCTCAGTGTCATGAGACCACGTTTGAGCCATGCTCATTTGTGAAATATCTATAACACAGAGACACAGTTATTAATAGCCTGGCATGCTGATCTGCCACTGAGGTTGATAAAGTGGAGGCCCAGTGCACCGTTGGATCTGGGACAGAGCTGGGAGAAAGGGCCAGGAAAAATTAATCCAGGTCTGCAGGTGTCAACTTTGAGCTTGACAGTTAAACATAAACTGGGCTTGAATTTTGTCTCAGTGCTGGTTGATGAGGTTCATTTCGGGAAGAGTTTTATTCACCTTCCCAACCAAAAAGAATGTGCTATTACATTGCTACAATGATCTTCTTCAGTTCATTGTTCTGGAGTGCTTTACAGCACTTTGTTAATGATGACATTAATTGGTTTCCATTCAGTGATGCTTGCTACTCAAAATTTATCTGAAAACCATTTACATAAAACAGATACCAAAAATATTTATCAATGTACTTAAGAAGTAAAAATATACACAATTAAATATTTATGGTAAATTATACTTTTAGAACTAAAAGTATAAGCGTTTATTCATTATGATTAAATGTAAAATATTAATTTTATTAAACAAAAATGTATGTAAATTGTATTTTCTCTGTGATTGGGAAAGTCAAAAATATGGGAAAAAATCCCTTTATATAGTGCTTCAGATGCAGATCCTGTTCACATATTTTTCCCAAGTGGGATAAATTGCATTTATCGTCATATTTTTCAATTAGCACTTTATCCGTATTTCAGACACGTTCTCATATTATTCTAGTGTAACCTAAATTAAGCACACACTGCTATTTTTCTCTACCTGAGGCTTAATAGATCGTGTCCCTCAGTGTCTGAGTGTGTCAGTAAATTTTAAAACTTTAGTGTCACCATTAAAGGTGAGAAAATCAAACCAAACAACTACATGAAGAAGAGAGCGGCATCAGATGAAAGTTTTTGTGTGACAAATAAAAGTTTTGCATTTTATGCGATCAAAAGGAATATTTTATGGCAGTCATATATCCTTCATGTAACTTTTTTAACAACTGTGTCGTTCTGGATACCAGGACTATCAAAACAGTCAATTTTATAAAGATTTTTTTTTTGTGTGTGTGTTTTTGTTATAAATTTACTACTTAAACATGTGTGAAACCTGCCGGGCTTCCTAGAATATTACTATCTAGCACTCACCAATAAAATGGATTAGAAGGGATGTACATTTTGCTCAGAATTTACTGGTGGCAAGGCTACGAGCATATAATTTTAGATAAAGTTCAGCCTACTGATTTGAATTCCAGACCTTTTGACTCGCGTACGCCGACATCTAGTCAGCAGTTGTGACGTTTAGCAGTTATATCGTTATATCATTTTAAACTCCAGAGACCGGCTATATAAAGGGCCTGCCAAATTAGAATGCATACTACAGCAAAAGTAAATTAATCAGGGACCTTTGTGAAGTCACAAGATAATGTAAATTATTTGAAAGTACAATCTTGAAGCTGGATAAAATAAGGTTGATTTGTGGAAAATAAAAATAAATATGTATACATGTGTAAAACTTTGTTTTCGTCCAGCATTAAATTACTAAAACTGCCATCAATCATCTTTTTAAATTTAGTTTTCTCAAATCAACGTTATTTGTCCCCATTATTGTGTTCAGATATCATTAGCTTTTTGGAGATTCTCAGTAATAAAATGTACAACCAGTAAGTGACATTTCATTTATTAACCTGTGTGGCTTAATGGCTCTGTGGGTGTAGAAATGACTGCCTACTTGTCAAATGTGCTGAACTTGGGGTTAGTGAGAATTTGCATCTTCACGGACTAATGGCGAGTCAGTGCATGAAAGAGGGCGACTGTCAATCCAAACAGCCCTGCATTCATTACAGCTTTCCAGGCAAGCTAGAAAGAAAAAAGAAAGAAAAACTTTCTACTATTTCCTTCAGCCCGTTCTTTAAGCATGGTAAGTGTCAGGTCCTCCCGGTCGTGTTGTACATTAAGGAGCATTCTAGCTGCTTGACCCTATTACAAGAACAGCTTGGCCAGTCCGATCACTCCAAATTGCATCCACAATCCATTGCATCACATCAGCCTCTCAGAGCAAGCAAACCCTTCAATTCATTTTCACATGTCGTCGTATTTAGTGAAGAAACATACAGACAGATTGTGCCTTAAAAATTATTGCCGTGATGTTCAGCTCAATGACATGACATCCAAAGAGAAAATGGTTGTAACCTGGTTAGTAACTCCTGAATGTTTAAATGTGCCATGTACCAAATTCCACTTACACTATATACCTTAGACTTGAATGTTATGATTACCTATGACCTGTACATGGAAAGCCAATCTATTTAATTGTCTCTGTTATCTACTACTCACTGTAGTCACCTCCAATGAAAGCCAGAAAATAAAGTTATGCCAAATTCAATCAAAGAAATACTGGATTTTGCGACTCTTACTATGCTAACACGAAATTACTGAAGTAGATAAAAAATTAAATATTTTGATTTTAAGCAATGCTTTGCTTTTTAAAATAAAATTTCCATATTCATTTGGAGGACATGATTTATGAACGCTTGCACTATGTGTAATGATATTGTGCAGTTGTACCTTTGGTGAACTTTCTCTCTTTGATGAAAAAAGGAAAAGACGCTTTTGATTGAAGTTGCGAATAATAAGAGCGGTGCTGTTGACTATGTCTCTCTCTCTGTGCAAAGACCCAATATAAATGCTATGCAGTATGCATGCTCCTGAGAACAAACAGGGTTACAGAAGTGCACTGGGCTTTTGATCCTTCTTCCCTTGTGTTGTCTTTCATCTGCTCCAACCTCCCAAATTGTCCCTCAGACCTGTGCAGATGCCACAGTGCACTGGCCCGCCGAAGATCCCATCGTTGACTTATTGCAGGTTCCTGAAATGTTCCTTCTCAACAATGCCCATTATTTTACTACCTAGGGCCGTGCTATAGGAAACAACTTCAGATGGATGTTAACTGCTGTGTAAACCAGACAAGAGCGTTGGCTGCCAATACCATATAAAGGACGCCAAATCATGCAGTGAATCCTGCCATAGTGGTAAATTGTTAATCAATAAGTGCAGTTAGTTCATCATTTTCAAACTGAACTAGCACTAACAAACAAATAAATATTTTCCCAGAATTAAGCCTGCACTATCTTAACTGCATTTACCGCTCATAATGGTCTCTGTATGATCCAGAACAAGAAGTATCCCATGAGCACTAAGTTTGTCATGAACAAAGCATTGTACTCTGTCTAATGCCAATAATACCATGGAAATTGAGATCATGAAAATAAGAGACCGATGTTAATCTAGATCTTAAATCTGAGATATTATTTATGAAGAGCGGTGAAAATTGTCATACTCAGCCATTTTATGACCGCACCGCCCTTTATGACTTGGAAATGTCAGTGGCAGCAAATGACATTGGCCTGAATATCCTAGCTATGAGGAGGAAGACATTTAAAACAATTCAATACTGGAGCAGTAGAATTCTGCTGAACATTAATCTTGCTCCCACATCCATCCAAGATTTTCAGAGAGCCTCTCTCCCACGACTACTCATCCCACCCAGCAAAGCACCACCACTGTTGAATACCTGGAATACAAAATTTGTAATGTAGTCACTTCATTTTTCCCACCTCAGGGCAGCCTTTTTTAAAACATGTGGTTTATTTGGATTGTAAATCTTAAAATTGAAAGTTTGAGCATTCTTATATTACAGGGCCCATATATAATATACACCCAGTATGTTTTTTTAAATGTATTTATTTTTTAAACATCTTTTTACAGCAGCTTTCTATTTTTCAACCCTATAAGCAACCAGAATTAAATCACTGTCTCTCTGAAATCAGTCTTTTTGTTTTTGGGTCCTTCTGAGCAGAGACCAGAGGTGCTAGTTTTCTGTGAGCACTTTCCCGACCACACTGACCAGGGGAAGTGTTTTCGCGCTTTTTCTTTTTTTTTTCAAGTTTTGAAAGTGTTAACAATACTTAGCATTTTATTAACGTTAGCGGATATGCTTTCAGAAAATTAAAGCAAAACATTCGAGCTTCACACACATATGGGGGATGATAGGCGGTGTAAAATAATATCTCACAAAATAATTTTACTTTTTTTTCCCTGCTCTCATATTATCTTCAAGATGTAAAAATCTACATTTTATCAAATCAAAGTAATCTATACCAGTATATTTTAATTACTAGAATGCACACAGCTCAGTTCTGAATGCATATGTGTCATAGGAAATTCATAGCAATTCATTATGAAAAGTTATACTTGATAAACATGGTGATCAAAGTGACAAGCTGAAGTGCTCAGTGACTTGCCTATATAATTCTATTATTTCCTATTATTACGTTTCCTCTCTAAATGCTAATCTTTTAGAGGAAACCTGTGCCTAATATAGAACTAATTAAACATGAACTGATGAAAGGTTAGTTTGGCATTTTTTGTTTCTATTATAGATGCAGCAAGTAAATCAATATTCCCCATACAGCAGAAGGAAAAATACAGTGGATTAAAACAGGGCTTCCTGAGGAAGATTCCAGAATTGTTTTTTTTTGTAAATGCTTCACTGTCTGCTATAAAGAGAAAACTCTGTCAACAAAAAAATGCATGAATGACCATGTGACAATGATGGTTGAGTCAAATGGCAATTGTAAGTATCACTACTATTATTATTGTTGTTATTAATTGTACTGCTGGCTAATTTATGTATTTAAATGAGTCAAAGCAAATGTCCCATTACATTATAATTACATTATTAAGTGTTTGTTTGGTTTAAACAGTGGTTTGACTCTCCCCATCCCAAGCTCTTTCCTGAATTTGGTTTATGATAGTGGTGTACTAACCAAAGCTCAACATCCCTGTTTCCGATTCAAAATATACTGTCAACTCCAAGACCGGTCCTTAAATATGCGTACAGTGCCTGTGTTTTTTTATTTATTTAATACATTTCTCACATTATAAATAGTTACACATTGCTCACAGCTAAAAATATTAGATATAAAAGATAGGAAAAATATACTGAAAATCAATTTTTAGGACTTTAAAGTATTGAATATCCCTCTCTCAAGTAGCAGTACAGCAATCATATATATACAGAGATGACTGAATCTAAAAAGCAGCAGAAAATAAGCCTAGAAGAGGATACCAGAATTCAGGGTTTAAACATGTAAGTCTGTGGGGCCCACATTATAATGAGAGAGGCCGTGGAGGGGATGGCAATCGCTGGGAGAATTGAAATATGTGGGGGACAAGGGCTCTGCAATGCCTCCTGTAAACTTTTCGTCTCTCAAGCGAGTCGTTTTGTGACGAATGAATGGAGAATTGCTAGATAAACACAGATCATAAACCTGTCTAATTTAATGTTTAAGCGTTGCTGGGCTGTGCAAGGTTTTCAGCACATACACATTATGTTAACTCCCTTACATCTCTGAGATCTTCCCGCTTTCACACTGGACGCAATTATTCACCATCAGAACGGCAAAACTGATTCACAAACAAAGAATATTGTGCATATCGACTTGACACATGATATTTTGGCCATCGAGCTGGGATTCGAATAAATGTAAAAACAGTGCTGGAAAAAAGGTATTAGATAAACAGTTTGTTCCCCCTCAGTTCCACGTCTTCACCTAGCCACAGGGCAGATACAAGCATGATATAAGTAAAAGCTATGCATAAACTATGGATAACCGCTATGTTTTAAATTACATTATACCTTAAAAGTGGACCTTCACTATAAATGCAGGCACCTTAAATATTATTGAACCAATATTAAATATTAGTTTAACATTTTCTTATTTCTAAATTTTGGCTCAACGCGACAGTACGGTATATTGATTTTGGGTAACTACTGCTTGAGACTACTTTATGTACAGATTCATTTTTTTATAATACTACCATTGTAATAATGCTTCAATCAATGTATACTTAGAAAAGATTAATGTTAAACCTTTTCCACTCCCTAATCCAAGCCATAGTCTAAAGCAGATCATTCTGTGTGGTGATGCTTTACTGTTTCCCTACAAGGGGGTCTGTGGCGTAGACATAGGGTGTGTGCAGTGAGAGAAGAATACCACATTCCTCATTCCCCCATGACACATCTGACCCGTGGCTTTTATCAGGGAAAAGCAAGGGTATTTACCCTTGTGCCCTAGACAAAGCTTTCCCGCGATAACCCCCTGCCACCGGCACCCGGGCGCGTTCTCATTGTGTGAGGTGGAAGCCAGGGCTGGGCCTCCAACAATGCCCTCGCTTGTCCCTGTACTCCTGCACAATGGCCCTTTAAAGCAGGAGCAACTCAGAGGACCACTGCTGCATGTGCTGTGGAAACACACGGGGAGAACTGCTTTGTTCCAACAGCTATAAACCACTGCTAACACCAAGCCTTCCTCTTTCTGATTTTAGCCCATGTGATGAAGGGCAGCTTCACAGTCAAGGCTGAAACACATAGCATATATTTATTGTGCAAAACATCATCAAATGTAGGTAAGCTTATTTAATATTAGCTGAGACAAAAATACAACTTTGTAAAATAACACGGTTTCCCCTCATTTACATTCTCGTTCCTGTCAGTTTTTGTCTTAAGACTTTTCTAACAGTGAGAACTAGTGTTTTTGCTGCAGTCTCCTCTGTAATTCAGCCATGCGATGACTTAATCACTTTACTTTTACACTCCTTTCTTCTGCACAACACATGACTCCTACAGTTTAAAACAGAATCCAAAGATCCAAAGATAATAAAACTGGATATAGTGGGGGTGGGGCTTCCCTCTGATTGATGTAATGGTTGTGCTGGCAAATAGCTGGCAAGCTGTGAGAAATGTTCATTTATTGGCTGATTATGAAGCTCGCATTTCGTCCAAACTTTGGAAACGGGTTTTCCTGGACGTAAATTGCTTTATCATTTTTGCAGACTTCCCAGGAAATCCGTACACAGAGAAACCCTTGTTTTTTCATGACCTCGGCACGTTTCTCCATCTGAATCTACTAATCAGTCTGGACAATAAAGCGTTCTGCTTTTTCACCGCAGTCAGTGTGAAAGATATATTAGCATCAGAGTCTACATTTCAAAGCAGTTTTCAAGCCCTTTCTTGGGGTGATGATGGTCAAAAGCCATATAAATGTTCAAGTCACTAATTGCATACATGACAGATAAGCACCATTTAAACATCTTTATTGATTAACATGAATACTAAAAGCAACTACAGACTGAAAGAGTATGTGTTGTTTTTTTTTTTTTTTACTGTCATCATTGTTTTTATTTATTCAGTTCCCCACTTGTTAACGTCTTGACTAGGCTTTCAGAAAAGTTGTGCAGAATGAATCATTTACCTCTGCAGATTTCAGTTTTCATTCAGGGGACAACCTGGTCACCTCCAGAATTAGGACTGACACGTTGTGCCTGTTAGGCGCTTCCTCCTGCACTGACTGTCTACCAGCGGAGACGGTGAACCAACCCTCAGTCAAACAGGCATCCTGGGGATGGGTCTAGTCGGTAACCTCTGGGGAATTGGATAATTTGTCCAAGGTGTTAATTTTATCCCTCTCGGCAGAGTTTGCCAGATGCTAGGAGGAGTGCCCAGATGCCGCATGCTCCGGGACAGGGTTGCTAGGGTGGGTGGTATGGGATGAGAACGGCTGTGTGATATGTACCAAAAGCCATGCCTTCTTTTTAAAAGTCACAATACATACATACTTATTTATTCATTTAGTAGCAACCACTCTTACTTCCGGCAAAAGATGCAACTTTGAAGATCAACTGTAATTATCTGTAGAGATACTTTTCAAGAACCCCGATTCTCAACGACAGGGAAGGTGTTTGACCAAGAGACGCAGGTGAGCAAAGTTCACATTGCTCAGAGGAGGCCCCCAACCGAAACTCAGCCGTTCCCAGAGGAGAGGTGGGATGAACATTAGGTGAGGAAGTCCCTGTCGCTCTGACACGCAAAAGCAAACAAAGTGGGGGAAGCGCTCGAGTGAGAGACTTTGGAGGAGAGAGGACAGGGAGCTGACACGTTGCACGGATGGAGGATGACAGCCATGCCCTTACTAATCCAAAACATATTCATAACTAACCGTGTTTGAATTGGGCTGCTGTTATCGTGGCGCTCCACTTCCAGGCAGTACTGGCCTGTACTTTCCTGGCCCAGGTAATGTTCGCTTTTCTTGTTTCAGTGACGAACCGAGGAGTACCCCTGTATGTCATGATCTAAGAGGTACTAATCTAAGGCATTTTACTGTTCCCCACGTCACTCACTTCCATTAAATAAAGACATGGGGCCGATTGAAACATTCAGACACTTCCTGTATACAGGGGTTGACAAGTACAATCCCAACTGGTTCAGATTGGGTTGTTGTGGTTATAGCGAGTGTGTGGTTCCCAGCTGCTGTTTTCCAGAGACAACTAGCAGTCATGTTCATACACTTCAGTTAAGCAGTTTGGTGAAGGCAGAGTATAATTATTCTGGTAAAGCAGAAAGACCACACCTGTGTCAGATTTATTTACACTGTTTATCATTCAATTATTGTCAATCATGACATTGTATTTCTCTAGATCTCTCTCTTAAATAAAAAAATATTATATTTAACCAGTTTATTTACATTTTATTGTATTGAACGTGATTACAGTCAGACAATTCACAGTGGAATAATCCAAAATTAAATTCAGTTGTTTCAAACTCCCCACTTGCTGTTGTTCAATGAACTAACCCAACCAGTGAACTAACTAAACTTGTTATCCTGTAATTATTAGTATATTCTGTACTACTGCTGTTGTTATCATGAGAAATTGCATTCAATTCTACTGATGAGGCTCTGAGAATGAAACTTGGAGCCGTGTTTGAATGCTGCCGTCTGGGCTGGAGTTATCCAGTACCAATGCCACAAGGAGGAGCTGTGGGTCTGCCTACTCCACACGGACAGCTACCTTTGACAAAGAAATCACAGATGACAGAATCCCTCTATGTGTAAGCAAGTTGTGTAATTGTGTAATTTTATCATTTTTTAGCATTCTGTTTTTCCCTGGAATGCTTTATATATATAGAAGTATAATTAGTACTATATAAATTTTAACATTTTTGAAAGTAAAAAAAAGTTTTCTGCAAGGCAACAAGGAATCATTACCAGTTTGTAAATGACTATGCAATGTTTTCAATTTAGTTTTTCCAGGGAGAAAAAATGATTGTGTTAATGGGACTGAACCACTGAAAACCTTTTTAACATAACGTGACACGTGCATTCTATAATAAACCAGTAGCTGCACCATTAGTCAGCCTGGATGATACTTAAGAATAGTAGCAATAATGTAACTAATGTAAATTTTTTTTGGACATCGTGATGCTCAGTAATGGCATTTCAAATTGTACGCAGTCAGAGTACCATAAACATACCCACCAGTATGTCATTTGAGAACCAAACATAATTTTTGTTGCCATTGCAAACATGTATTTAGCAGTTTAACGTGTCACCGTACATTGCTTAGAGAACAAAGATTAGATTAAAATGTTAATGTGAGCTGAGTTGCCAGTATTTCTTATGTTGATGTCAAGTCCAGTCAATAGTGAGCAGAAACCCCTTGTTTACATTAGGGGCTACTCTTGGCATAGGGCTCTCTCTCTCTCTCTCTCTCTCTCTCTCTCTCTCTCTCTCTCTCTCTCACTCTCTCTCTCTCTCTCTCTCTCTCTCTCTCTCCCTCTCTCTCTCTCTCTCTCTCTCTCTCTCTCTCTCTCTCTCTCTCACAATTTTAGGAATGTATGACAAAAAGTGGCACTCTCTCCTTCTGTGGTCTCTCAGTCAAGCTGTTACCCATTTGCACCTCACAATTACCAAAGCAGGCGCTTTTACCATGTTTTAAACTTACAAGGACAGGCGGTTTCCACAGCTGCGCCTAGAAGCCAGCAAGAGCCAACACGGCTGGCACGTACCACAGGACCTCAAGACAGCGCATCCACTGCTCTTGGCAGAGGGGTCATTCTTCTCTTCTGGTAAATGTAGTCAAGTATTTAAAAAAAAATCTAACACTTTTGTATTACCGGGTGACCTTTTAACTGCTTTTTATCTATGCATGATTATTATATGTGATGATTTCCAAGTATCAGCATTTCAACTGATGTAAGATTATCGCTGGAAAGACCTGGGAGAGTAAGAGAGAGTAGTAAGAGGATATAATGCTCTCCAGTCACCCTAATAAAAACACAGCAAATAAGATGTTGCCCTGTTTGTATTCATTATCAGTTCTTACATGCTCTGGCTCTTGCATTAAACATTAGGCAGCCTCTGATGTCTGCTTAACAGTTTAATTCCCTCCTCAGTATTCAGGCTGTCATAATAAAATCAGCCAAGCACAGAAAGTCAAATAAATGCGTGAGGAGGCAAAGCGTCGTCAGGCGCTGCCGCTGGTGTCCGCCGCTGCCGCTGGTGTTCGCCGCTCGCACTTCAGCCTGCCCTTACGCCAGGCAATCCGGGGTGTGCGATCCGTGATGGCCAACGTGGCCAACCTATCTCCCGCAAGCAGGGACGAGGCTGGTGCACGTGCTGCGTGGTGATAGCGGGCCCTTCAAAAGGGAACCGGCTTCTGGGCCACTGGAGCTGGCACAATAGAGGCCACTTCTATCAACAAAGAGGGTAACTGAAGGGGCCAGATAGCTCTACTATGGACAGATTAACTGTACTAAATCCATTTAGGATCCGTCTCTGTTTTCTTCCTCGTATTTTCGAAAACTTATTTACAGGCCGCTGATCTCGAAGGCTGAATCAAAACACAGGATTAGCTCTATTTAAGTGTGGCTCTTTCTTATGAAGATTTAAACAATGTGCATAACAGCATGGGCTGGGAGCATTTCTAAAGATGCGTGCTTCATTGCAGTGAAAACCCTTCCAAGAAAAAAAAAAAAGATTAATTGCTAATTCTGTTAATAAATATCATCTAATTAGCAGCTAGTGTGGATGGAATGTGAGACATTTCTACTCAGTTTCTATTTAACTGTGGGCAAAGGAAAAGGTTTTGGTCAATTTAGAGTTTAAGAAATTATACTGCTTCACAAACAGTTCAAAATCAAAGACTTTGCTAAAAAATCTGAATCATATATTTTTGACACTTCTGCGACTATCCTTCAAACTGTAAATGTTGAATCATGTGATGAACCAGCTGCCTGTTGTTGCAGTAGATGGTGATGTGATGGACAGTCAAATGAACAGTAGTTACACAGAGCCCCTACACAGCTGTGAGTACAGTAAGGACCACCTTGAAGGCTGAATGAACAGTCCCCACGACATTTTATTTATATACTGATATCTGAGATTATATTTCACAATACGGTCGTTCGAAAGACGTTTACACTCTGGTTCTGTCTTTGGTTATGTGTTATTCCTGAAACGTCAAGTTTATCAAAATCCAGGGAATGTCTTTATTTGTAATGTGCAGCTCCTTTTTTTATCTAATTTTCTCTGTTGGGACGATCATTTTTAAGTCAACTCAAACACATGGGAGGAATAGGAAGAACCGTAAAAACGAAGTGCTCAAACCTCAAAATAAGTAACTGGTCGAGATGAGAACAGGAGCAACTTGGCAACTAATGCAAATATTTACACACTTTCAATGAAGAGCTTACATCAGACAGGTTGCCCGACCACAATGTTATACAGAGACAACCCCTCATGTTGTGAGCAGTAAAAGACAAAAATTGTTGATTGCTACATGCGTTTTCCCATTACGTGCTAGGAAATACTTCTGTCCAGCAATAACCAAGCAATGCCCAAACTAGAATGTGATTTACAAAAATGTTGGCATGTTTGGGAAGCTTATAGTAAATACAAGACATGTTTTACACATGGATAACGCTTTTGGTGTACATTATTAACTTTTCAGCCAAGCTGAATGAGAAAAAAAAAAAATACAGCACAAAACCTTATACAACAGTGAAATTATGTCTTTGCTTCTGAATTATCTTTACTAATTTTTACTTTCAATTCACCAAGTTACTTTAGCTTTGTATATTTAATATCTCAAATTTAATTAAATAAACAGAACATTTCTATGCTATGCTACATTTGTTGTTTATTCGTTTTTCTGAGTGATCCCTTAAATAGGATTTACTTCAGTTTTTCTCTAGTGCATTTTACCTTAGTTTAATGTCTGGGATGCCTGGGATGACTGAAGAGATTTTATGCCGTCCATATCTATGAACCACCAGTCCTAAACCTGGCATGACCCACCAGTCCTAAACCTGGCATGACCCACCAGTCCTAAACCTGGCATGACCTGCAGGCCACTGGTTGAATGCACAGCCCTTTTATTGCTAGGTGCAGGCCTGAATTCCAGGGTTGGCTTACTTATGCTGTGATAAATGCATCGCCCCTATTGAATTCAGTCTTTCAATGAGCTTGGCTCTGACCTTTCTGTCGCTTTTGCCGTGGTGTAGCTTGTGGTCGTGACATGGTCTGCAGTATGGTAATACAAGGCACTCCCAGACCAGATCCTGACATAAGGGCTTCCATCTGGTCGCAATATGGAATTGGCTGAAAAGAGATTGCTTTTAAAATGTATTTTCTAAGTCAACATGTCTGTTTTGGGATGTTGACTAATGAGTGAATTACCACAAATTATGTAAAACCACTTCAATGTATGTTCATTGATAGCATTGCCCTGACACATGGTATCTTGCCTTTCATTAAGGGAGAGTACACACCAGCCCATCCAGAATCTTGCTGTAGTTTTAGGAATTTGTTGGGGGGTGCGCTCTCAATAACTCTCAAAACTGATTTGTTTAAAAGGAACATTAACTAAACACAGCATATGAGAAAATAAAATATTGTATATACTTAAGGTAGGCCTATAGGAATTACAATTAATCAAACCTTTTGAAAAACATATTTTAAATGAACATTGAAATACAGATCGGAAACCCTAAGGCTTAGCAGACTAGTAGAATTTGTATAACTAAGCGCTACATAATACCACACTACTGCATTTATTACTGTGCTTTACCATTCATAAGACAGCATTCATGACTATGCATCTTTTCAGAGACTGAACCTCACACCACATGCAGGTATCCCGTAATGGTAGCTAAATAGCCAAATGTTAAGATTATGAGTCACCTGTTTCCAGCTCTACGATCTTACCTCTTCTGCAGGTGACGGCAGAGATGACTGCTATAATTCCCCTATACGTAGCCCCTCCCTGAGCCCTGGTATGCCCAAATGCTATGATGCATCACACATTGGCAACAAAAGGACATTTTTCCAAAATCAAATTGATTGTTATGAGCAGCGTTTCAAAGCTCACCAGTTATACGTTATGCATTCAAGTCAATATTTTGATCTTACACAACAGAACTTGTCTTATCAAAACCAGAATGATAAATACTAAATACAATTGAACAAACAAGTCTGCTGATAAGATCAAGTTGGTTGAAAGGACTCAATTCAACTGTGATGCATCCACTAAAAAGAATAAAATAAATGAGTAAATTACACAGGACAGCCTGTCCTGATAGGACACATCAGTCAGGTTTTCAAAGAAACCTTGCAATAATTCAGTTCTCTGCGATGTTGGAACTACAAGTTACCTGCAAATTGCTGTTTGTCTGGGGGAAATCAGATGATACATTTTGCAACATTGCAACATGTCCCTAGTGTTTTATGGTTAATAAACACATTTACGAGTACATGGCGCTCCCACAATCCACACCTATAGCAATGGCAGTGGATGTAGATGGTAAAACTATTTTTTATACTGAATTTTGAAGACCTTGAGAAATTAACACTAAATTGGGGTGAAAAAACCGTACACTGACAGTGTAAAATTATTTTATAATACTATCAAAAAAAATAAAAGGCTTTTCATGTGAGTCATTGAATTAGTAAAAATTCTGAACACTGATATCCAGGGAAGAGCCAGTATTTCTGCTAAACCGCGATCATATTACAGCCCAGGATTAATAAATGTTTTTTTCTCGTTCGGGTTACGAATGGAATACACGTGAATTCAAAAACCAACCACTTTATATTGCTTGTCAAGGAGGGGGTAAAATTGTGCTAAGAATGAATAATTCATGTGACCGTGAAAATGCAGCCAATTAAAATTTTCCTTTTAAAAATCTATTTAATAAATAGAATTAGCATGTTTATATAGGAACAAGGTACCAATACAATTAATTGCTTTAGGAATGACAATAGATTAATTTTGCAACGTAATCTGAAATGAACTCTGAACTCAGATGATAATAACTTTGATACAAAGGTTTTCATTTTTGTTTTCACAGTAATCCTTAATTACATTCAAGTTACATGTACTCATACCACTCTTCTTCGCCTCCACAGGGAGTCCATTTACAGCTGTGAAAATGCAGTATGAAAACAAAATCAGATCAAAAAGTTATTTCACAACTTGGATTTGCTTAGGGGTAGATATGTATGTCTACACCTAACTGGCAGAATTAATCTACAGCTGCACTAAAATAATTGGTAGCCCTTTAGTTACTGATTGTATAATAATATGACATTAACAAGTCGGTACTTACTAAGGAAAATAATTACAAAAGCATACAATTCATTAAAAAAGTATTTATTTGATAGTAATATAGATGGCCGATACGTGTTAAATTATACAATAAAAAAAAAAAAATTAATTTTTTTTTTTTTTAATTTGAATCCATGCAATCGGTATAAGGGAACATTGCAATCATCACCCTGCAATCATCACAGCAATTACACCTTTGAATAGGTATAATGCCTACTGGTGTTGATATTGTTTAACTGGTGAAGGAAGTCTTTAAATGTATATTTAATTATTGACTGTCCAGAGAGCAATGCATCCAAAGTATTGTTTAATTTCTAAATCTTCTCAGATAGCAGAGAGAAGAGGCAAAGGAAAAAGAAGAGAGAAAACACATTATGTAGGTTCAGTGTTGGGGCAAGATTTCTGAAATCTTTATCAGTACTTTGCTCCAGACAGCTCTGCTGAATTTAAGCTCTACTTCAACAATTCAATTTTAACTAGATTTTTATATTAGTAATTGTGGTTTAGGAATCTGTAGTAACATCGGTGACAAGTGACTACATCAGTAGTCAGTGTCATGTGAATTGTAGATATCAACAATTGAAATAATGACTAGTCAAAATTAAATTGTGAATTTATAATTAAGTGTCAAATAACTTATTGGCATCCAGAATTAGATTCTATAAATTCTAACAGAATTAAACATAATTTACAGAATTGAACAGAACTAGACCAGAATTAAATTTAAGATATTTTAAAATTTATTTAAATCTGAAATATCTGTCTTGAAATGCATTTTGAGATATCTTGAGAATTTGACTAGCCATAGACCTGAGAGGTTCAAAACAAGTCAAACAAGTCAGCTTCATTTTTGAGTCTTCTAACTGAGACTTTTTCTGCTGACACAGATCCACCTCTACCACCTGTAACACATGAATATGATTCACAATGAATCTCATTTGAAGTGCATTATCTCTCTTTGCAAAACTCAAGCATCTTTGCTTTAAGTATCTAAAAGACCTAAAGGGGAATTTAAATTTATAAGATTGCAAGTTTATGTTTGTGATTGTAAGTAAATTTCTGTTACGCTATTAAAAAAAATCTGATTCTAATCCACCACATGAGGAGCGTGCTATTTTTCAGTCTAGGTATTTCTTTGTAAAATGACAAAACAGCAATGTTTAACTGAAGTATTCTGTCCTTAAAAGGCATATTTAGCCAGTTGAACGTTAACTGCATGGTAAGAGTGTTGTTTTATACCCCCAGTAACCAGACCAATTATCTGTAAAGTTTTTTCTTCTTCATATTTAATGCATCCCCCGTCTCCTTTCACCATCTGCCCTCCCCTCTCTAACATCCTGGAATTTTTATGAGATAGACCAAAATGGGCATTTCCCTTATTACCATTTCACTGTGGAAATCAAATATGCAAGGAAAGTAGTGTATATACTAATTAGTGCTGAATTCATAATTACTGTGCTCATTGATGGAGATACATTTGAATACATTCATCTCCACGGGGAATCATGCAGGCTGTACAGAATTGCTTGAAAAAAAAAAGCCCTCATCCTGCTTTCTTCTTGAAATTAGGGATCTGTGGCATACAGTAATGTTATAAGACTGAGATCCAAAGTGCATGCATTTAAAAAAAATATAATTAATCAAGTGAAGCATGTAACCTAATGAATGTATTTGATATCAGCTCCTATTTAAACGTGGGCTTTATCTCTCACTGTTGGAATTGCTAAAAGCAAGGCTGAAGGAAAGCAAGGACATGCTTAAAAATGTTCCACGGCTGTTCTCTTTGCATGTCAACAATGTGCACGGTTGTCAATGCAAGGAATAAAAAATGACAGAATGACACAAGTTTCAATTACAGTAGATTAGAAAGCAATTAGGCAGGCTGAGCGAGCTGCCGGAATACTGTATGTTATGTGTGTAAAGAAGTGGCTCTCAAATTTCAATTACTATCTGTTTCACCTAGAGCTGACCAAAGACAATAGGGCATTTAAGATGCCCAAACTGAAAAGCAACATATTTATTTTTCTATTTGTCTTTCATATTATTATTTTTTTTATTTTTTTCATAACAAAGATTTGACGTATTAATCAAATGCAAACAACAACATTAATAATGTAATTTGGGAGGGTGTATCACGGAAACTGCGCAGATCAAATACACTGGTCCATCTTTATACGATAAACAAATCAATTTATACTGCAAATAACACACATTTATCCTGCTGATAAGGAGAATAAAACCAGGACAATTACAATAGGTTGTCTTACGCACTGCAGTGCTTGTCCCCTAAAAACAATCTTGTTGTCAATTGTGTAATAACTAATGTTGTAGCCATTTGTAAACCTGGTTAAGTTCTATTTAAATGTACTGAATGGAACGACAAAATGAAAACTGACAACTGACCACTGATATTCCTCAGCTTAGGTCATCATGTCTTCTGTGCACCAGAAGCGTGTTTCCATTTAAATAGCCTGAATAAAGTAGAATACTGCCTCTCTAAATATTTGTCTTAAAAAAAAAATGTATTTTCTAAATTCACTAACGGCAGGGGAAAAAAATATATTTATTTAAATATTAAGCTTTAAAATTTTTGTCAAAAATAATTTTTACAGCCTCGTCGTCAATTTGATAGATTTGCAGGAGTACTGTTATTTTTTTAGCTGCAGTCAACATTATAATGGTCTGATCACCATCAAATGAAAGTAAAATCCCATGTATGAATGGATATCTTTAATATTTTTACGTCATTTTAGCATTTTAGAAAATTATTGAATTTCTGGTTGAATGGAGTGTGTCTACTTGTGACAACCAGCCCCTTTAATTGTACAAAGAGGTCTAGAAACAATGTTAGCCTGTGTTTGATCTGAATATCCCCTGAACTAAAAAAAAAAAAACCCTCTTAGGAACTTTTGATATGCCCTACCAACATAAAAATCAACCCTAAACCAATAGGAAAATCTGTCCCAACCAGACTTACGTTTAATTCTCATGACCATCTCTTGCCCTAGTGATTCAGATTAAGCATCAGAATATAGCTGTTCCTAGTCTAGATTTATCATTATTTTCACTTTGTGGGTGCCCAACAATAAAAAAAATGTGTGTAACATAAAGAACAAAATGTCAAATTTTCCATTTTCATTTTTGCTTTGAAAAATATCTAAACTCTCCACTAAAAACCCTGCTGCTCTCTGGTAATGAGGGTAGACCTTGTAAGGGTCATGTTACTGCACCTTCTAGATGAAAAGTTGCGAGCTCTGTGACAACCAAGCCAAGTGACAACAGTCTCCAGTCTCCAGTCTCCCCCTATCTCTTCATAGTCCAGCTTCCTCTTATTGTGTTTATATACTGACCTTAGGCCGTGGATTTTGTGAAGTTGAACTTCACCTGACTGTTAATGATGAAGCGCTGAGAAATGATTTTTTTTATATGTTTAATGAGGCACCATGCAGGAGCAATAATCAGTTGGGAATCCTATTGCAGCCATACGTGAGGCCAGTGTTGCATGAATTAACATACGGTAGGTCAAGTTAACATATGTACAGTGAAAAATGACAAATGACTTATCACAACAAGTTATTTTTTTTATTTTTTCCCCCCGCTATGCAACCTTTCTAGGAAGACTATGTATAAAACAAAACTGAGCGTATGCCTCTACTGTCCTGACGGCACTGAGATAAAGTAAAAGGGGTAGACAGACTGGTGAACGCAGGCTAGGAACAAATCAGCGTGAGGCACCGCTGTCTTGAAAAGCTTTTTTTCTGAGAGGATGGGGGTTTGGGGGGGTATGAATGAATACCCAGCTACATCCCCCTCTGCTACACAGCCAAGCCAGCAGTATGGCCAGACGACAGATGCTACCCTCGTAGTCCTGAGGTCTGCCACCAGTGCCCTGGGTTCTGCTGGTTACTAAGAGCACAGCAGGGAGGGCCAAGGCTTCCATTTGGCAGGGTGTTAAAAAATGCCCTAGGTTTTTTTGATTGACGAGATAGGTATTAGCTCAGAGACTTCTGTGGTCCCTGCCAGCCATTAGTTTCCTCTACAGCTGCACCAAGATCTGGACTATGAATCTGCCATGGCTGGTCATTCATCAGTTTCACAGTCTGCACCAGCACACACAGTCCAATAACAACAGAGAACTGAAAAACATCATAGCACAAAAAATTCCAGCACTGGTCACTGCCTCAAATACCAATTACCCACACACGAAAAAGACAGCACAACTATGTGTGTGTTTGTACATTGGGGCGATGAAATAAGATATAAATTATACAGGATCCAGCGCGCTGGCATTCTGTGCTGTTGAACACCACGGTTCCTGAGTGATGTGGAACTTCCTCCC
This sequence comes from Hiodon alosoides, assembly GCA_025775065.1. Classification (NCBI taxonomy): domain Eukaryota; kingdom Metazoa; phylum Chordata; class Actinopteri; order Hiodontiformes; family Hiodontidae; genus Hiodon; species Hiodon alosoides. The sequence continues at coordinate 1,821,166 of JAOYSI010000014.1, read as the reverse complement.
ACTCGCCTGTCAAAACAGGAAATCCTTAAATGTTGGCTGGAGAGTTATGGAATTGCCCGTGGAAACATATTGTACGAGGTCAGACAGCGGGGTCATTCGCTAAGACTTGCAATGTTGGAGTCCCTGCAGTCTGGCCCACATAGTCATTTTCCACATTGGTATGATATTGTTTCTCTTTTCATTTTATGTTGTGTCTCCAGGTGATACCAACCAAGGTGATAAAGTAAAGATATCAGAACACAGCCTTTACAAAATTCCTGATAACTGGCAGCACTTCTGTGACAGCCCCATAATAACAGATGACACTAGAATAAAAATAATATAAAATAAATAAATGAAGCAAAGTGGTCATGTCAACTGGCGTAAAGGATCAGTGCTGTGAACTGGGTGTTGTAGGTTTGATTCCAAATATAGGGATGTTACTCCTTGTGTCGGATTATATATACATATGCTGAAATTTTTTAACTATTTTGCAATACTGCAGACTTACTCATTTCTACAGCATTACTTGATTCAATCTTCAATGGAAATTTGACCCTCAGTTTATATAAAAATTAATATAATAATTGAATAACAGAGAATGTTTCTTTAAAAAAAAAAAAGTTAAACGAAGTTGAACAAACCATTATAAGGCAATTACTGAGGCTTATCTTAATTAGCAGGTTTGTAGTAATAGCAATAATTTAGACTAACCGCTACATACTATTTATGCGATTAGCCTATTAAGAAAAATCTTATCTTAAACTAAATTGTACAAATTGTAAATTGTAGTAGTCGACTCTGGTTATCTATGAGATAATTCATCTTTGAAGGGAGTCTTGGAGGTGCCAGTGATACATTTCCATCTCCACCCCAACACCACCTCCACATTGACATATTTAATTAACTATCACAAAGAGCAGTCCAGATTTTTTTAGCAATTTAAAGTGACAATCAGTTTAATCCAGATTTAAATATAATCAATTCAATTCAATACTAATTTCAGGACTTTGGTACACACCTTGAACTGTGTATTAAAATGAGTTTTGTCTGACATTTATTAATCATTTTCTGAGAAGAAACCTGCAGCACAAGCCAATGAAAGGACCTCAAAAGTCAAATGTAAACCCAATTCAATATTTTAGTGGAAGACTGAGGTAAACGGAAAGTAAGGCTTATTGCTGACAAAATTTAAGATGTAGGGAGCACTTCTGTAATGTTTGCAATTTATGATGTAGGGCGAACATTTGTGGTGTCGTTCTTCACGGAATTTACGAATGTAGTCATGCGTTTAGCGACATGGGTTATGTCCCTGCCTTTGGCAGAGGAGACTGGATTTCAGTGAAAATAATGAAACAAAAAAACAGGAAGCCATGATTGTGAACATTTAGAAAATTTAATTTGGTTCAATGGATGGCTTGGTACTACAGAGGAGTAAATGATTGTGCTTACTTTTCCAGAAAACTCTATAAGCTTCAAACTGGAACAAGAATGAGTGGAGTCAACACTGTCCAATTTGATAGGCTCCACACAGTATATAAAAGCTAGCAAGCTAGAGTGCAGAGTCTGCATTTTACCCACTTGATAGATGGGCAGAAACACACATGGCAAAGACCGTAAAGAGTCAGGACAAGCAGTTCTAGGGCTTTCAGAAGATAAGTTGGTGGTGCTAAGCACTGTATATTTTGCTTTCGTTATACAAGTACAAATATTAATTCAATATTAATTTGTCTAAGATTAACACGAATGGATGTTTTCTTCCCAGTGAATTAAAATAGAAAATGAACAAATGTTTGTTTAAAATTGCTAATTTTTTTTGCACTATGAGTGTTAAGGCTCTTGAGAAACATAAGCGAGATGGAAATTCTCAGTGCTTTTCAACCCGTTGACTCACACTTTTGAATCATTCAAGTTTTTAAATAAAGGCATTGTTTTATGAGGGCAATAGGTGGACGGTGAACAATATGGGAAGTAAAAAAAATTCCATAGGCTTTGTAAGATCTGGAAACAAATCCGCCCCCACATGTGTCCTATTTCAGCAATAATAAAACGGACTGGGTGGAACACTGGAACATTTTATAGTTGTTGGCCTTGTTTCCAAGCTTTACTGAAATCATCAGCAGGGATACATATCCCAGTGCACCAGAGTGCAGAATGCCTAAACGTTTAACGCACCAATTCTGGTAAATAATCTGTTGGGTTTTTAAACAAAGCAAAAAGACAAGGGCAAATGTAGTGAAACCACAGCAGTGACGCTAAAGGATCATATTTAATCGTCAGATGCACAATTCCACCTCTCCTCCTTGACAACTTGCCGCCTCCCAGCTGGAAACTCCTCTCTCTGAATCTCACTCCCTGCCGGTAGGTAGTCAGTCCGCATCTGTAAACTCACAACTTATCGTGTTCACATGCGGGCCAGCTGGAGCCGGCTGGAGCCAGAGGAGCAGTATTGGGACACGAAAGCAGACAGGCAGAACGCTGACACTGTGGGCTACAAAGATGCAACCTTGACTCTTGGGCTGTTTAAGCGCAGCCTTAGCCTGCACACTGAGCTCCCCCGCAGCGCAGCAAAGCCGCGATTAAACTCCAGACGAATGCAACACGGCTGACGGACCTGGGATGTGATGTCCCTCAGACTGGACCCTCCTTCATGGTTTTAAAATGGATAGAAAGCACATTCAAAATGAAGGCTGTGCAGAAAGAAAATGATTTAAGCTCAAATTGAGTAATGTATTCTATATTCAGGAAACATTTATATCATAGCTTTTAATTGCCTTCTTTGCAAAGAAAGCACAAAAACTACTTAAAGAAGCATGTGGGTATTTACTTTAATAAAAAACTCAATAAAAACACAGTGCATTGAGTTGAGTTTAAATATGTCAACATGGGAGTTATGATGTTAATTAAAATCTAGCATTAACAAATTTGCAATTAATATTGCAATGTTGCCACACTACTGGATTTCAAAGCAATGCTCGGGGCATTAAATATTAGCCAACCGGACATGAATAACACTAGATTAAGTTACACATAAGACAAAACTTTTATGAGGTATGAAGAATGTTTAACTGCACTCTCGGCTGTGTGTTTGTTTAAAAACCAAAATCCAAAGGATATATCTGTGGTTCCAAATGTCAAGTATTGAAATAGAGAAGCAATAAAAATATTCTTACCCATTACTATTCAAACAAATCAATTAAGATTTCTGTATTTTTTAACCCACTTGAGGCTGACATAAATTACACATAGTGCACAGGAATATAACCAACTCTATGGTGGTTATTACTATTATTTAATTTTTTTATTAAAAATGTTCTATTGACTTTGATCCTGTATATAATGCCTCACAGGCCAGGTGAATGAATTTTCAGCATCATATAATCTGGTGATTTATAAGATTTCACTCCACCGAAAAATTGTAACTTTTGTGTATGATAAGAAAAACATCTTTCAGTGTAATCATCCTGGGGGTTGCAAAACCTGATGCCTTCACCAAAATGTATGAAAAACGATAATTTATTCATTTTAACATAGAGCGGTATGCATAGGCAGCAATAAACATGTCTACCTTGTGTCTTGAGCACCAGGAGATAAATGGAATTTGACCATTAAACTGCTGGTAACCTAAACCCCTTTTTCCAGTAATTTCAGTCAGGTGTGGAAAATAAGAATTAACCAGAGGTTGTCTGCCCTGGAGGAGGGCTACAGTTGATGAAACCTGTGGGATGAATAGCAATAAAAATAACAAAAGACTCCATCCTACAAGTAAATAGAGGCAGTAATGAATACACAATTAAAATTGAACACACTCACTACAAAAAGTGAATGTCCTCTCATAAGTGTCATGGAAGGCTCACATTGTAAATGGTCTTCGATATCAAACAGTGCTCCTGGACAAAGGGACCTACATGCTACATGTATTTAGACCAAGGCAGGGACCCTATCAAAACTCTGACAACCCGCTATTTGCATTTAATGAAACAGTTTTCTGTATTTTATAAGTATCAGATTTCTTCTACTCATGAAAATAAAATAAATACAGTTATGTAAAGTGCAATTAGCGGTTTGGCAAAGCTTTGATTTGGTTCCGGTTTAAGAATGCTAATAACTTCTTAACAGAATTGTAAGTATCATTGGTAGGAAAAAAATATGCATAACTAGTTGATTCTTCTTAACCTTCAGTGTCATAATAATTGAAAGATCTTCTTTCTTAAAAATATTGAATAAATGATACTGAATTGTGAATTATACAACAAATGAACTGAAAAAAAAAGTAACAAACGAGTAAACTATGCCAGTTACTCTGGAAGTGAGACATGTTTGTCATTAAATTGTACATTTCAACAGACTATACCCATTACCTCTTCTCATTGCTTATTAGCACCGATTACTCTGCTGTTTTCACTTTAACAACTTCTGTAAGTTAAAAAAAATAAAAAATAAAAACTTTGTTTTCTGCTTTGAGTTCTCGTAGCAATCCTCCAGTGTCTAACCCTGCATCCAACTCAATCAATATCTCTAACTGAGCCTGGGGCTAAACTAAAGATAAAACCACATCCAATTTACACACAGAATTTTTTCAGCAGGCAGTACGTAACTGAAAAACAAAACAAACAACAATAAAAAAAAGGAACCAGGAACATCGTCAATGTAAATAGTGCTGTTGACACCCTATTTTCATGAGGAAAATATCTTCTCACCACGTCTAGCACTTAGATATTGAATGGCACTTTAATGTATTTTTTTTTGTGTATAAAAAACATTTTCTACATTGAGACATTTATGTCACACCCAAGCATATTCTTCAGATGTGCGGAGACAGAGAACAGACCTTGTTCAGTTAATCTTTCTTTGGTGCTCTCCGAGGACAATGCCTAAGTGTTTCATGTGTTTTCCAGAAGAAAAAAAAAGTTTTTTTCACATGGCCAGTTATTTTCAGGTTTCAATAGGCAAGAACCAAGTACTGCATTTGAAAATGTTAAAATTTTAAATGAGCAAATTTACAAGCAAGCAAAAAATAATAAAAACCTTGATGTGATACCCCTCTTCATATTGGCCAAAGCTTATCTCTTCCCTGCCAGGGAGAGGGGAGGGGAAAAATGGTTAGCAGATGACAATCAAGGGGAGGGAGAATGTATGAATTTGGTGTTAAATGGTGTGCGACATTATGTAGTCTGTGTAGGAATAAACTGCGGTAGCATAAAACAGCAAAAACGTGGTGAAATGTAAGGTCAGGTAATATAGCCATGAAGGTTATTAGAGTCCTTCGCACCTCCCATGAGCAAGGTGAGACCAACAGGGGTAGGCCTAAGGGTAGGGAAGCCACGGCGAGAAAAGGTTTTGCACCTAAAATTCTGGGAAGTCCACTAAAATTCCACAAGCACCCCAGCTAGTTAAAAGACCAGTGTAGGCTTTTAATCTGGTTTTTATTATAGAGATTGAGACTGACTGCAGGACAAAAACTGCTTCATACAGAGGGGCTCTGTATAAGAAAGCTCTCCCACCAGATTTAGTTTTGTTTTCAAAAATCCAGCCTCTTGTGAGCAAAGTAATCTCTGAGGATTTTAGGGGATTAGGAGGTATTTTGAATACAAAGTGAAATAATTAAAAGTGAAAAGTAACTTCAAGTCAGCATGGAGCTCTATAGGTAAGCAGTGAAGTGATGCTAAAGCTGGTGTGATATGGACATATTTCTTTTCTTTGGCCAAAATCTTATTGCAGCACAAGTTGATTTAGCACTGAAAAAGAGGGTACTACAATAGTCTAGCCATCAGCAAAAATTTAGATGTTAGCCAGTGTTTTACGTGCATGAGGCAAGATTATAATTTCGCAATTAAACGGTTTCACAGACAAATCTGCATAACAGTGGAGAATAATACCATGTTTACCAATGATATCACCTAGTGGTAACATTTAGGGCCTGTTGGTCGTCGAGAAAGGGAATAGCAAATAATCTTAGACCTAAACCTGTGGGATACTATACTTAACATGTACTAAAAATAGTAGAGAGCAGTTCCTGTAATATCAATATCAATATAAGCCTGTTCAAATGGTTTGGCCAGGTAAGACTCCCAAGCCCAAATCATTGAGAAAAAATTGAAATTTAAAAAAAAATGTAAAGATGGGTGGAGACAGATGTCTAGTGGACGTTACTCTACGCTGTAGACATAATTAAATTCCTCCCACCTCATGGTGTTCGCTAGCCACATTTCCCATGCACTTTGTTTACTGCATATGCCAATAGTGTAATATTAAGCAAAAACACTGCGTCCTGTGCCAGAATGATTGATTACGACAGCCTGGCAAGGTCACCTCAGAGGAACAGCCCGGGTGCAGCAAAGGCTGCTTGATGCATACAGTTAACACTATATCCGCATTGTATGAGTGTCACCAGCAATCCAGTGATTTATTGCTTGGAAGGCTGTTCAATTTTTTTCTGCCTGACCAAATTCCACATTCACTCAAAAAAGGAGCAAAAATGTTTCAGCACATAGATTACCCAAGTCCTCTTTGCTCTCCTTTAGTTCCGCTGGTCATCCAAACTCATGTTTCAGCTGCTTTCGACTTTGTCAGATATTAAGAATATGTGTATATAATGAATATATGTTTTCCATAGCCAATCAAATTTGCCTGGCATACAGTCTACATCAAACTAATTCATCTATAGCAGCAGATGGCAGGAATGTATGGTTTCTTTCTTTTATTTTTCAGAAATAATATTAAATTGTCACAAAACATTTTTGTCCATTCTAACACACTTGTCCTGATATTGGGTCATTGAGGGGAAAGGTAGTTTAACTAAGTTCCGTTATATATTGTTTTGTTTTTTTTCCACTGCTTTTTTGAGTTCAAACAGATATAGGTCTGGAGATTGTTGTTGTGATTGCCAGTCAGGAACTTTGATTACACGCTCACTTAACCATGTCATTGTATGTTTGAGGCACACTTGGAATCATTGTCATGCTGGAATGTTCATTTTCAACAAAGCAGTGGATACAGGACTTTTGGCCGACACAATCAATGCAATCTGGAATGGAATTCATTGCTCCCTCTCTTCTAACAAGGGCACCAGGAAAATGGCAAAATACCTAGATAGATCCAACTCCATGCCCCTTTTCTTAGCCAAACAGAGCGCTGGTTTGCATCTATGAAAAGCTCACTATTTGTTTCAGCTGGTGATAAGTTTGGTGTAGTGACGTAGTTTGGTGAATCCAGCCTTCGGGAAAGATTCCTTTGTTGCCTCTCTAACAAGAATGCCTTATTCATGCGGTCTACTTTGAATGGAAATTTTAGAGATATTGTCACAGGGATGTCAAACTTTTAGCCTGGATTTGTGGCCGCCTCAAAAAACAATTTTCTCACAGCACAGGGTTGGAAATATTCTCTTGGGTCCTCTTCCTGGCAAGTTTGTCACTGTTCCTGTGCCCTTGAATTCCTTTATGGAGGACACTGTAGCAGAAACTAGTAGGATCATCTTATTGTGATTTTTTTGTTAAACAGCTATCAGCTATCTTGTGAAGATCAATGATTCTTTGTATGCTTTTTCCTGCGGGATCCCATGAAAGGGGCCTTAACATAATGGTAAAATATTCTTGTTGCTTATAATCATGTTAAAAAAGTCAAGATTAACATCAACATTTATCATAAATATGTTGCATCAGATGAAATGATGTAACTTTTAGAAAAAGTAGAAACATATGCATAATTAAAGAGAAATAGACATCATCAGACATCAGACCCAAATCTCAGGAATAAATTAACAGGAATAATACAACAGTTACATGGAAATAACATAAATAACAGACAAGATATATGTGTCTAATCCTGTGGAACCAGAGGGGAATGTCTCCATATCTCTGACTCACACATGTGAGGCACATTAAACAGCAAGTCCAGATTCTGACCAACTTATTGGCGCTAGATGGCAAAAGGCCAATGTCCCATCACAGCATATAGCACAACCCCTGGAGCATAACCAGGCCTGGATGGTGTTAATGAACTACGTGGGTATGGACTTGACACACATTTATTGCTGGCCTTTATCACTTTCTGCAGGGCTTCCAGCACCTCAGCCTCCTGAGTGGTACACGGTGGAGAGAGAGTGCACAGAAATACGGAGCAGGGTTTTATCTGAAAATGTTCCCCTTTACGCTGAAAACAAACACAAACTAAATAAAGTACATATATAAATAACCTTGTGGTGGTCTATGTAAAAATGAAGTGCTATGAAGTACCATAAAAATGTACCTTAAATGATATACGTTCTTGGCCCCATTTGCTGATTCTGGTCGATCTAAAGTTGTGTTCATGAAAATGCTACTATAACACTTGACATTGACACTTTACATTGCCATGTCAGCAATACTATATTAAATTAGGTTACAGTTGGTGTGTGTCAAAGCCTCTCAAAATATAAGTATCTTTTCTTCTGAAGGTTGGTGTATGTCTAAATATGCCAACCGTAATGGAATTATTTTATGTATTTTATTATCATTTAGCATTTAATCAGAAAATTAATAATTGTAAAATATGATTGTTTTTATCAACATAGCACAGCGAAACAGTGAACAAGGGAATTCCAATATCAAACTTGTGTATGTAGTTAAATCTGTATAAAAAGCAGTCAGTAAAGGGAGCTTATTATCATATGAACTTTTTATGCATTAAGAGCCATTCTAGAGCCATTATATTTTATTTTGGTTGAATACCCACATAAGTTTAATTTAAAATACATAATTTTAATACTTCATCTTATAAGATTAAGATTATATAAATGTATAATCTTAAAAACGGAGAATTAGTGGAAAGGAGTCTTTAAAATAAGTGGTTTCCCGTGATTTAGCAGACAGATGTGTGTGTTTTATAATTGGATGACTGATGTAAAAAAAACAAAAAAAACAAAAAGGGGAGTGAAAAAACGGAACACTCAGTTGAATTTTCTGGAATGATGAATAACTACACCCAGACATATCTGCGTATAATGAATAACAGAGCTTCCGCATTTACCTGGCTAACATTTTGCAGAGGTCGCACTGCACTCCCAGCAACCAATTATACCATCAACCTGGCATTTACCTGGACATAATGATTCACAGCATAGCTGCAGCGCAGGCATTATTCATGATGAGGATGTATGTCGACCAAAATAAAATAGCCGCTACCATGAAACTTCTGCCTAATAATTAAGACTCCCATGCAGCCATGTCTTAAATTTGAAGCAGCTTTATTAACCACAGGGGATTACGGAGAGGCTTATTATAGCGTATCACCAATGATTGTGTTATTTTATCCAGTGTCGTGCATTTTTAGTTTTCTGTTTGTCATTACAAATGTCATAGAATGTACCTGAAAATGTGATAAATGTGAATAGTTTCTATTTCTTAAATAGCTATCCTTGCTTAATTCAAATTCAAATGACATTAAAACGACATGAACATTTGCTGGTGCATGATTTGTAATTATTCATTTGTACAAAGGAGTTCTTTCCACCACTCAGCAGTGCTGGATATGTTCCAGTATTATTAAGTGGTTGCATTTTGAAAATGTCATGGAAAGGTACATGGTTTTCTATAATTCACACTGTGTGCATGTTAAAAATAAAAACATTCATTGTACTTTTTCTAAGCAGCGATACTAATGCTACTTTACAGTTTGTTCATTTTGACTGAATTTTTCATATTTTACTGTTTTATAATGATTTTCTTCAATTGTAGGCTGTTAAATTCTTCAAGGGATATAAGTCTAATTTAAATTTAGGAGCCTATGGAAAAACTTACTTTCTTATCATACTGATCGTACTGTCCAGAGACAGCTTCTGTGAATAAAAAATTGGGTTAAAGCATCAGTGCTATAAAGATAACCATCCTCGAAAAAAACACCACATTTGTTCAGTTACAATGAAAGTCTGAAGGTTTCTGTCTGGGAATTCAGCTGCAGCATTTTCCTCAGACTTTCTATGAGACTACACTAATCAAAAGGGTGCATGAAAAGTGACATGTGTCAGTCTTTAAATGTTTTGAAAGTTGAGAGCAAAAACTAGACCTAGGAATGAAACCTCACTTCCACAGACAGAGCCTTGTCACATTCCAGTTAATTTAACTTGTATTAATTGCATCCAGCCTTTGTGGGCATACACCAATGCTGAATGTATCCGTCGGATACGGTTTGTGAACAGTTGAACGTTTTGACACTAAATACCAGGATTGGCAACATGACACACATGTGATTTGTTTTGGATTTTGTGGTACACCATGGGATGAGTGTAGTTTTTGCTTTATTGTCGACTTTATTATGCTTCCACGCATATAGTTAAGTCAGAAAAAAGACTGGCAACAGTGAGGAGTTGGATGGTTAGCAGTTTCAATACTGACTGTGCAACGTGCAGATACATCAGCCAATGCAAGCAGCTTGCTGGCAGCCCCCTGGCACCAAAACTGCCCCCCACACATGAGGAAAAAATGTTTCAGGCTCATCATGAAGAATGACTCACCAGGATAAGGAAAGGGAGCCATTTTAAAGCACATACCATATGTGGAAGGACATTTTTCAGTTCAGAAATGGCATTTTTTTTTTTTTTTGCACCTTGGTCCCCTCCCCCGCCTCAGCACCTTCTCAATGTGACTTGACAGGTTCCTGAGGCCCTGCTTCCACTGCTGCCTGTTGCTCTCTTATAGTCTATGGATGATGTGGAACGGGGGCTGCTCCAAATGAAGAAAGGTTTGTCTACAGGAAAATGTATACAACAAGGAAAGTAACAGGCAGTCTTTCAAGTCTAATGCAGAGTGATTCATTTTTATGTTAATAACCCAATAAAAATTATGTTAACCCAATAAAAATTATGTTAACCCTAAAAAAAAGTTATTTGACAAGATTTGTATAAATGTAATGAGAAAAATATTCAGTTAAAATTGAAAGTGTCTTTGAAAAGTACATTGAGTAAACAACCGATGAGCTCCAGAAACTATGAACACTATGAGGTAAATCATAAAAGAATTATGAGAGAAGGAAAAAAAAAAACTGTTTACGAGAGGGAACCTATTAGTTGCCTTGTTTCGAGGCTGTCATGATAAATGCTATCTGTAAATAAAACCATGAAAACTGTGTACAGTTCTCCACTATTTATGTCTTGTTCTCATGCTTGGGAACAATAACTTACTTTTATCTTACTGTGTAGCATATTGTGTATTGCTTTGATAGTTGAAATTATAAAAGAATTTGGGATAGTGGCTCCAAGTACTGCTGTAGCTGTATTGCTGAAAGGGCTGGCTATACAAACACACACACACACACTCAGAAGGGATCTGCTAACACTCAGTAAGACAGTTTATGATGTTAGAATATAAACACAGACACATCTCAGCACCCGAGCCATGAACTTCTGACCCCAGCGTAAACAAATCAGTGAACTAATGTGCTGACATATAGGGGAAGCTTTTCTCAGACTAAATAAATAAATGCTACTTATTGGCCTGTGTGTATAATGTATATAAAAATATATATTTTGCTACCTGTAATATAATTACATAAAAAATACTTTTTTCAAAAGAAAAAGAAAAAACTAAACAAGTATAGTGAACTATATAATCCAATGTAAAATTAATGAATAAGTTTCAGGCACAGAAGAGGAAAAAACAAGTTAAATTCTACTATATATATTTGAGTAATACAGCGGGTGAAATACGTATTGAACACGTCACCATTTTTCTCAGTTAATATACTTCCAAAGGTGCTATTGACATGAAATTTTCACCAGATGTTGGTAACAACCCAAGTAATACATACAAACAAACACCAACACAACCAACACAAATGAGGTCAGAAAATTAAGTTATGTGTAATGATGTGAAATGACACAGGGAAAAAGTATTGAACACATGAAGAAAGGGAGGTGCAAAAAGGCATGGAAAGCCAAGACAA
>JAOYSI010000014.1:1760277-1777601 GCA_025775065.1 Hiodon alosoides | reverse complement strand
ATATACCAATAAACCCAATAAACTATCAATTTCCAGTCTTCGGAGTAGGCAGCTGTTTGAATATAAACTGGAGCCAGCGGCTTCATAAAGTGAATTTCTAGGAGAAATAATATAACGTTGATCAAATCTAGATGGATAATGGGAAATTGGTTGTGACAATACAATATTCGAAACGCATCTTTGTAAAATTTTGTTTATTGTACTTTCCACCTTTTACTGTCAAGGGAACATAATTCATCTTACGCTCCAAACTCTAGTCTGTTGAGATTTCGACCTCAATATTCTTACAAAAATGTATATCGTTTGTAACGTGGCACTATTTTCCCTGAGTAAATTCATGCATAAAAAAAAATAAAAAAAATATTCTAAATGTTTCCAAATTACTGCAGATAATAGACCTTTTTTATTCCTCTGGGATCTCATTTAAATTGAAGCCGTAATTCTTTTTTTTCTTTTTTTAGAATCTGTTCTTCAAAATTTTATGTGGAAGGTAATTTTGTGTGAATAACCAGAAACAGAATAATGAAACGTGCATTGTGTATGCACATCGAATACAGTCAATACTGTTAGATGAATAAGATAATTATGTATTTAAGATATTCAAATTTTTTTTCTCTCGCTATCTCTTGAGTAACTGAAAGAAAACAAGGGCATCCTGTAACTCATGCTGTTGTCTGAATATTGTTGCAATGTATAATAAATGTGCGAGCAGGGGAAAAAAGCTTGCAAAATAATAGTTGAATGAAAATTGATTGAAATATTTGGAATATATAAAATATATAATGCAACACATTATATTGTTATAAATCCTATTAGTTTATTTTAGTATTTACTATGTTATATTCTTTGAGAGTTTCTAAATTGTTCTGTATATAATCACGTTACATTATCGTAACATTTGTGTTTAATTTATTAATTATACTTTATATAAAAATATGAGGTCAAAATATTGTAATTATACTGCAAAAAATTTACTTTACAACTCAAACAAAATACGTTCTGGTATTAGTTTCTCCCTTAAGTTTTTTGAAGATGCTGTTAAAGATAAATATATTTCGATTTATTGGCAATTAAGTAAGTAATTCTGCTTGGTTGTTGTAAAACTTAAAATGTGAATAAAAAATAAATGACATGCAGTGAAATCCTGTCCGGGTACCAACGACGAGTGCTGTGGGACTGGGTAGATAGACTCTCTCCAGCACAATGGAAAGAGGCTCTACAGTTTTCACGCTCGCTGGATTTTCATTCGGAGGGCTTTGCTGCGTCTTTTTTCCTGGCGTAGGAATCTTTCAAAACCCCTTTTCCATGTCTGTCCACTCAATAGAACTCTTTTGAGCATCCAGTTTTATTAATGTCCAAAAGCGTAAATCACTGTCCTATATTTTGTCATTCCAGTCATTTTAGTCACTAAAGGATTACTTCAAGTGACTGAACTCGGCTGTTATCTGTTTGAGTCTTTGAAGTCAGGTCATCTCTGGGGACATGAAACAAGCTTTCTGCCCCCTTTCTCTGAGTCGAGTGACTGGCTTCAGCTGGGCTACTTTTTGGTGATTGATGCACATTCCTTGTCACTGTATCTCCACTTAACAACAACAATAAATTTCAAACTCTTACCGATAGGCAGAGAAAAAAGTCTCCTAATACAAAATGTATAAAGTTATAAAAAGAGGGTTAAATATTTAATGGTGAAGATGAGACCTGATCTACCTTGTTGTCAGTATAAATTAAGTTCATTATTCTTGCATCGTGGGATACAAACAGACAGTTTTCAGTCAACAGGGCCACTGAATTCTTTGTTCTTTCTTGAATAATACATGGATGATGTCTCTGTCTCCGCTGGTCTCCCATCCTTATACTAGCTCTCATGTAAAAACATGACAGTTTATTATTGTTTAGATAAATGTATAAAATATTCTTCATTTTGATTCAGAATATAAACTTGCTTTGATGTCTCACTACCATTTCTATCTGCAAGGGTGATTCCTCTAAGGAAGTTGCTTTGAAATGTCCTCAATGCTGTCTGAAAGCTTCACTCCTTATATTTTGTTAAAAAATAATAATGGAACAAACCCTCCTGCTTCTTGCAACAACTGAGTTCACAGGACATTCATAATGGAACCTTTCCTCCAAACTCCAGGAATAATGTGCTCTATTCAAACATTTCATTCAAATTTTTCATTTAGGTAAAAAGGGTCCACTCCACTTATACCATTTGTTGGAACAATGTAGGCTCATTGCCATTCACTATGAGTACAGTGTGTTCGGCATACAACTACAAAAAAAAGTAAATAAAAATATCTTTATATATGTGGGAACACGGACGCTAATAACATATATCCAATACACAAAGACCTGTGGTAAAAACTGATAAAAAGTCACCACATCAGCAGCTGTATAAACTCTCACAGTTAACTAAAAGAGGAGGTTAGTAATCAGCTGTCTTTGATCTCTTGTCCTCTCTGTTTCCTTACACTTCCCTAGCTCTGGAAGAAAAAGGAAAAAGGAAAAGTTATACATGTTGCCATTAACTTCCTTTACAGGATCTGTGTTTTAGAATTGAGCGCTTACAATTACAATTCAAGTTGCACTAAGTAGTTGAATCAGTTAGCCATTCTGTTAATAACAATTGTTCCTATGTGAACTGAATATTTTTTTTCCTCATCTTCTTGCACTAGAATGCTTTTTTGTATTTTTGTATTCAACCAAAGTAAAAAATTGACATAGTTCTAATGATATGATATCCTTATTTAAGAAAAATGCTCAAACTCCCTTTAAAACACCAGTTTATTCATTGATCTTTTATTGATCTTCTTGGGAATCTTTGTGGAATGGCAATGACATTTTATCAAAGCTTTAAATTTAATCTGATGTTTGACATTTCTTTACACATTCAGTCTGACAGTCATTCGGATGATCGCTTTTGTGGTAATTTATGTGATTGGCTATGAGCGTAATGCTCTCACGCATTTGTATTCCCTGGTTTGGTTTGTAAGGCAATTACATGCTAATTTAAATGGTGTTGGATTTGTTGTCGCCATTTCTTTTGTTGTCGATATGTATTATATTATTTACATGCGCTGACAATTTTCTCTCCAAAAGTGAAGTGTGAATTGCTTATTTTACCATTAACACAGAAGTATGTGGTGTTGTCACATTTGAAAGGTGTGGAGGCCCTGACAGCCCATCACCTGTTTAGTGTATAGCTTGCTACCTGAGGAAGTTTCCCAGTGCGCACAGGCTGAAACATCAACAAGAGACTACCACAGTGGAATGACGTCTGGCGCAGAGGGCCCTGGGGAGGGAGGCAAAGTAATGAGTGTTAGTGAAGGGTAAGAGTTCCCAGTCACACCAGGAAACACTCTCCCCATTGCCCTTTCGAGTGTGAGGGCTTTCAGCTCCAATGGCAAAGCCACTGTGGATGGTATCCCAGAGCCGTCAACTGCTGCGGCCTGGACATCCTCATGTTGAGAGCAGAGAGACAAGATGACATTAAGGAGCCGGACATCCACTCACCCATGTTCAGAGAGATGATCAGCATTCAGAAACAGTAGCCTCTCCAGCTGTGCTAAATCTTGCCTGGTTATCTCTAAGTGTGGGGATGAGGGCTTAATGTTTGAATGGTTTCCATAACTCTGCAGCTGTTAGTGGTTTTCAGCCTTTTTATTTATTTACTAGGAGAGGCACTCAAGGGTAAAAGTGAAGTGACAACGGCTTTATATATCATGAGACCCACAATGCTAAACAGACCCACAGTTTTTTTTACCTGACTTCTGAAGTAGGGAGCTGGCATGTAAACTGAGCAAGCACAGCTAAGATTTGTTAAGATTATTTTTTGGAGCTACATACATGGTGACAGTAAATCAGAAAAAAACAGTTGATGCCCAAAACCCTCTACATTGACGTTTGCAAACCCTTTGTGTGAGACTATGAGTGCTGTCACAATAGCAAGTGTCTGTTCCAGTTGTATAGTGTATATAATATACATAATTGTATAGTGCTACTTATGTGAATAGCTTATGTTTTGGAGTGCTTATTAGGTAATCATAAATTATCTGGTTAAAATTGCGTATTAAAAATTTATGAAATTTATGCTTTCATTTTTTTATTACGCTATTTTAATGTTTGCATTTTTAATTATAGGCTATATTCAGTTTCTGTGTTTTGTAACATATCATTTTCTTCACATTCAATGCAGAATATGGCTGCCAACCAAATCAAAACTTTGGCAACTAAACCCACTAATTGCACTTCACATAATTGTATTTAATAGCCTTTTCTTTTTATGAGTATTAGAAAAAAGATATTGCGAGGGGGAAAAAAAGAAAATGCTATCAAATACAATTTTATTTTAATGCAATTAGCAAGTTTTGATTTAGTCCCAGCCTATGTTTGAATTAATCCTTATCATTTGGTAAATTGATGTATGTATCCCCTGGATGGTTTTCTTGGCACTGGAAACAACAAGCACTGCTAATGTTTTATATATTTTAGTAAAAATTCCAGTAGACTACCTAACTAGCTAATGTGCAACTGCAAAGGAAAACATTTTGTTTATGTGAAACTATAAACAGTCACTGGTGAGTCTTTAGGCACGTTGACCAAGTCATGTAATAGCGCAATGGCAATAGCATTAAGAAATGATGAATACAGTTGCTAATGAATAGTATTTCTGAAGCGAGGCCTCCTTAAATACATCTGTCAGAGAAAGATAGCGGCTGGAAGTTACTTAAGCGTATCTGTGAGGAGTGCCTGGCCGGCAGTGTCACTGTCTGAATAAGTATAAGTGAAAGGGGAGGCTGACCTGCAAGGGTGAGGAAAGTGAGTGATTTAGCATGAAAGTAAATAACAATATGTAAAACTGAACGATATACACAACAATATATGATAAGAAAAAGTGATAAAACCAAATTTTCAGTCTACACTGAACATCCTAATATGTGCTCTCTCAGACAAAATGTTCAAAATGTTGCAAGTACTTTGATGTTAAGTCTACTTTGATCAGAGCATTGTCTCTTCAGTTTCTTATTTTGTAAAATAGTTCAGTGCTTACCGAAGCTTCAGAAGAGGTGTAGTTCACCAAATACATTTGTATTTTTAGATTATTATAATAATTATGGAGAATCCACTGCTAAGAGAAATGGGAGAAATCGATCAGCCTGGGCCAGTTGGCTAAGTGTCCCTTCCACACTTTAATAATGTCACCATGCAATTAAAACAAATAATTAATTAAGTCTGATGTAATAGGTTTATTGCTTTGGATCCAAAAGCATCCAGCAAACCGAGCTGGTCCTTCTCAAACACTCACACAAACAAATCAAGACCCTGAAAAAGACGGACAAAGACTACCTGGCTTCCCAGTGCATCCTTCTCTTATCCTGTCCCCTTATCTTGATCCCCTCCTTGCAACCCCACCTATTGTGGAGCTTATTCTTCGGTCTCCTCCCTCTATCTTAACTTTTCATTTCTATACCCCGTTATTTCTTAACCTGGCCTTATGCCAACCCCCCTGTCCTTCACATTATCAGTTTTTTTTTTACAATCTTCTACTGGGCTTTGTTCCAATACCATTGGTCCCATTACACCATTATTCCCACACCTCCCTCAAATTATTCATAAAAAAATATGTTACATTAAACAAGTGCAATTTTATTTATCTTGAGTGCATTTCATTTTCCAGTGATCATCAACTTAAGTGCATTGAATGGGTGCATCTGTGTTCTTATCTAGTTTAACATTCCATTATTCTGTGGCCTTCATTTATAGTGCATTGATTCGGTTAAGTTTTGAAATACATTACTTGTTATTTACTTGGAGGATTCACATAACATATACTTACTTATAATTTTCTTCCACATAAGGGTGCGGCTACATATAAACACAATCAAAGCTGTTTATTCCTTTGACAGGAAAAATTTCAGTTTTTCGATCTGGCAGAGGATTCATGTGAAATGCCCCGTGTTCCTGCTAGTTCTTAAGTGAACCGTTCAGTCCTGTCCTATGCATAAATATGTCAAGTTAAATATATTTAGTTTCTGACTGTTAAACAGGACCTGGAAACAGGCATATCTTCTGTCATCAGCAGAAAGTAATTAAAATATTCCCAACAATGCTAATCGTATTTGTCTCACTGGCATGTAAGGTTGCGTGAGTTTTGACGATACCTCCATGTAGCTCTCCAAGACTAGGGTGGGCTACCCCTGCTGTGTGTGTCACTATCCCCTGTCTGTTTGACCTCCAAATGCTACATAGCTAAAGCCCTACAAGGCAACTCTGTTTCTATTTGCCAAGAAAAAGTTGCCCATATCTTAGACTGCCCATATCTTAGACTTTTTAAAGTGGTGATAAATTTCACGGATTCATTCTTATTATCCCAGTTGGTTTACATTCACTACACTGGAGTTCGGTAGATACGTTGATTGTAATGGAGCACTGTGCCTTTAAAACTTCAATAGGTGAACTTAATGGCAAAGTCACAGATGAGATCATAGGAAGTGAAAAGAAGCGAGTGAAAACTCCAAACATATTGGAATACAAAGAGAACACATTCATAGAACATACTGAACAAAACTCTCCATGAGCAGGTAGGATATTCATATTTTTTCTTACAAAAAATTATGGATGTTTTGCCTGCAGGTTTTTGTTAAATATGGTCAAAGAGCCACCTTGAGGGGTTTAGGAGTTTATTTTCTTGCATTTTATTCTTTGTTTTGTTTTTATTGAGTTAATTTTTAATTCACTAAATTTACTCAAATAAATCTTGAATTTATTTTTAAATAAAACACCAAATATTTGTTTTATTTTTAATAGGTCACATGTTACCTTGAGTTATCTTGATTGACATTTATTGTTTATATGTTTGGTAAAATATTATTTCTGTTTTAACAATGAATAAAAGGAAGAACTCAAAGGAATGCTTCAGTCTAATCACTAACATTGTTTTCCGTAATCATTACAGGAAAGTAATGGTTTATTACATACTCAACCAACATACAGGTTGCCCGACCTCCTTCATGCATTATTTTTTTTTGTTTTGTTGTCTTCTATCATCAAATTTACAATAAGTTAAGGTGCATTATGCGTAACTCTGAAACAATAACAGCTAATTTAAACGACATGTCTAAGCTACATGCCCCAGTCATTGTTCCACACTAAGAAGATTCAGAGGCAAGAGACAATCCATCATAAAACAGAAAAAAATGCATAGATTTGCATCTCATTTTGTGGCTGAAATCCCTAGGTTAAAACAACCAACTAATCATCTCTGAGCAAGAGGAAAAGCAAAAAAGTTAAAGCTAACTGAGGGATGCAATGTAATATTGGTTAAATGTCTCATAGTTTATATTTCTTTGTTGAAAGATTATTATTTATTTTGTTTCTTTTGCCTAAAATTTGATACGTTTGAACATTTCTCAGCAATTGCTGACATTACCATGTTCATTGCAGGGAAAGCCTTAAATGATATCTGCTGGGACATTAACAGCCGCCCTTACTTGAGTGGGGGTAATCTCTTCCTGTGATTTTCAGAGTGGATGAGAAACACTTCTGGGAGTTATAGAGCAAATCATTTATTTATGAATCTGTCTATAGCACCCTGCAGAATGCACATTCAGGGGTCAAATCTGTGCCTAAAATTTTTGTCTGGAGTTTACCTTTCATGGCGATTTTGCAGAAATTTTAGCCTATACGATCAGTCAAGCGCTTCGGTTTGCAAGAAATCAGAGAAGCACCTCGCCACCTCGACTCGACTCCTTCATTACCAAAACTTCAGCAGAGCCGATTCCCTACTGTATTAACTGAAATATGCATGTTTTTCCATCTCATTAATTCAGTCTAAATACAATTAATTTCTGCCTATTAATAAACTCCCTGATGCTTGCGAATGGTATCGAAACCAGCTATACGTTGAGTGGTTTGGGATAAGATACATGTGCTTGCCATTTTTTAATCTTCCTTACATTTTTCTCATGGCCAATCACTCCTTGCCTTTTCCTCTAATAGAATATAAAAGCTGTGGCTGTAGGATATTTATGTAAGAGAGAACTTCTGCAAGCACACCAGGTGATATGATATCATATTACAGTATATATTATAAGAATAAATAATACTAATGATTTTTAAATGGTTTGCTGTTACGTATCAGGTAATGTGTGGATGAAGGTTGGCAAAAGATTAAGTGTGCATTATATATATATATAAAATGTCAAAAAAAGATTTAAACCTTTGTCAAGGAACTGTGAGACAGTTAGTAATATATTTGGGCCTAATCCTTCTTGTTTACATTGCTGGGATTCTACATGTCTGTTTTATTAACTTATATTTTTATTAGTCAATGTGGTCTAATGTTTATAGAAGCTGTCTATAAGTTATTGAAATGAAGGCATTTGCACGTTGCAAATCATGAGGATCAAAATATATAAAATATTCTCCGTTAGAACTGAGTGGCTTTCGCTATCTAATATGTTTTTTTTTTCCTTATGACGTCTGTTTGAAATGTATTTAGTTTTATTTTTAACCTAACCCTTATTATTGATGGGTAAAATGTTCAAAGAATGGCCCACGTGGATATTGTTCATAATAAACCCAATATTAAAAATGCAATATGTAATGTTTTACTTTAGAAAGATTGTGTGTGCGAAGCAGTATCAATACAGTAAAACTGGCCTGGGACAATTAGCTATGCTACTTCCATTTCTTCCCATGGCTGTCAGCTCATCATTTAGTGTTTTCTGAGTAAAACTGCCATGTTGTATATGCGGTCTTTGAGTGATTCTGATTCTGAGTAAAATCTCACGCGAATATAGGTGCTTATACTTTCTTATCCCCTCCAAAGGACTGAAGTGACCCCGTTAGACTGCATCGGATGTGAAGTTTCAGAGAAACTTCCCACTGATATGCAGCTCTGCGTAGAGTGGCTCCAGGCCTACTTCCATGAGCCCCAGACAACAGAGAAACTTCCACTGCCTTCTTTTCACCATCCTATCCTGCAGCAAGGTTTGTAGCTGTGAAATATTTTCAAAGCCGCAGGGTTACTTGGACATTTTAACTGTCTGTTGAACCTCATTCCTCTTTTACTTGCCAATCCATGGTGTATTTTATGGGGCCTGAAATGAGAGACAAGACATAACAGTCCACTTATGAAGGTTAGGAATCTGTTAATTTTGGGCCAAATCTCCAGAATTTTTTGGCATATATGTTGAAAATAATGAAGTTCAGCTCTTTAACATCTGAATAGGTATAAAGTTTCAATTATCCCATTTTAAACCGGATCTGCCCTTCGACAAAAAAAGGAGCCTTAAAATTGTCTTTGAATTACTTTTAAAATTGAATTTTCTTGCATCCAGTGAATACACTTGAAAATGACTCACAATTGGTCAAACCCTTCTTGGGCTGTTAATGAGGAAAATGTACTTATTTTGCCAATTGGCGAGAAGTTATATTTTCTGTATCATCTTTTTTGATCTGCATTAACAGTTATTTTTTTACAATGTAACCATTTATTCATTTTTCTAGTAACTATTAACAGTGATTTTACTTTAAAGACACACTTTTAAGAGAACAGATTTCAAGAATTGCAGATTTAATTTATTTCTTAGTCACAGGCAGGTGCAAGAGTTATTAATAAGAGGTAGAGGTAAGTTTCACACTGTAAAGAAGTAAAGCACAACCTTTTGGCCGCCATGACTACCTGATGAAGGCTTGTCAGCAAAGTTTGTTCTGTAGTTATTTATTTTGAGCGCAAAACTTAAATCTACCTCTTCTTTTATAGCCCAACAAGCAGCCACTGCTTCCCGCCTTACTTTTACAGGGGTTATTATGTGTTTTTTTGTGCAAATATAAAAACAAGGGGTTACAAAATTTTGTTGTATGCCTAAGTTTGCATTTGTCAGTGGTATGAACCCTGATGAACAGCGACCCCTGTGTCTTCATAGAGGCCTGCAGTCTGGCAGTGCTGTTGGTGGAAGACATGACTTTCCAGTTGGCACAGAAGCTCACCATTCTGCCTGCAGTGTATATGACAAATGCCTCCAAGTCAGATGCTGGGTCATATTTACTCATTCTCTCCAAGCGTGGCTTCTGCGAGCCAAGATGAAAAAAGTAAGGTTGTAAATTGAGGTGAAAATGAGAAACAAACGTAAATTTCCGATTATACATTTTTTCACAATATATTTTTTCATAGGCAAATTTGTCTTTGAAAATATATATTAAGATTTTTTTTTTGCTTGCTTTCATTAAACTGATTTGCTTGTTTGAAACAATTTTGGATCATTTAAAAAGAAAATAATCAAATGGCTTAAGTTACGTAGGTTGAATGCCAAAAATACTTTAATATGCAGCTGAGCATATTCCGCAAAGTAGAAAAAGACCCTGGCAAAGCATGCATAACTCACTGGTAGTGTCGGCCAGCTGTGCCGCTTTTCCCTTCCAATCACTTTGTGCATTTTAGTAGCATGGTAATTTAGTGGCGGGCTACCTGAGTGATAGCATTTTCAATGAGCAGGTAATCTACAGAGAGTTTTTATATGGTTATGAGCACAGTGCTTCAGCCTAGCAACACAAAAATACATCAAAACCAATTACGACATCAACTTTCACTGTGATACCCTTGCCACGCGAGTGCATGTATTGCTGCCCCAGGCACTTCAAATTGCATCTAATTTTAAATCTTTGGGGTTTTAATTAAATTTCAGAATATGTGGAATTCTTCATTAGTACCTGCTCTGAATGGAAGATCATTATTCTCTCCTATTGTTGGTCTTTGGTCTTTGGTCTTTGGCTCCTTTTGAGGGACAAGTTCATTTGCAGTGTGGAGTGAACAGAAGAGAGTAAAACAAAAATTGAAATGTTATTAAAAAGGTTACTAGTCCAGAGAGAGATTGTTGATTTGTATTTTAATATGATTTTACATAAAATTTGATTTTAATGATTTGCAAATTGCCTTGTGATTTTACTTTTCGGTTTGATAATGTGAAACAGTTATTAGCTGTATTATTCCATTATCTTTTGGTGTGTGCTACCCTGCAGCATTTAAATATTGAAACCATTAAGAAGTTTTGATGTTCTTACCAGCGATACAGTGAACCAAATAAGTGATACCCTGCTGGAAAAGGAGACAAGATTCTCAGTAAAAAAAATATAATCAATGAATTAGACGTATATATCAGATGGTGCATAAATAGTGGGCAATTATGGCAATGTAGAGTGATATGGTATCTGAGTGTTGTGCAGACAACATAGAGCATGTTAGACTATAACCTCAATCAATCGGTTGTAAATATAACTGTCACTCACTGCCTTCACATCGCAGAAAGCACCAGCCTATCAAAAAAGGGGCCTCATTTCAATCCACAGCGTGAAACAACAATAATTTATTGTGAACTTTGATACATGCGTGTTTTACAGGAAACTCTGAAATTAAATTACAGTTGCCCTGCACTATTGAGTTTGCAAACAGCATGTTTGCAGTTACTCTGCTTTCCCTTTAAAAATGCTGTGAATACAGAAGTTGCTAGGCATCTTTCAAGTGATTAAATATAATTGCTCTTAAACTGAATATATATGGGGATGGTACTTTGTACCAAACAACAGTATCTATCATATTTGAAGTCATGACAGACCAATATTTATGTTGATGCCTGAAATTATTCACTACATATTATTTACTACATTTGCAGCTATTGGTCACTCCAAGAAAATTTCATGCATGAATCTTTCAACAAGCCCAGAATAAATTGTCAAAGGTATTTTATATTATTTTATATTATTAAAGTATTATGCAATATATATATATAACAAATTTGCAGTGATACCTGCAGTGGTGTATGTAATTTATCAGTCAGTATCAATCAAAAGTTATTCTTGGTGGGCCTATATTAAATAACGAGACATATAACCTTAAGTTCTATTATGAGAGATGTGTTTTTATAAAGTGATTACCAACACACAGTTGTATTTCGGAAACTTTGCTAAAATTTTAAACATTTGAAAACCATTTGAACACTCTCCGATAGACATTTATATCCAGCCAATCCGGCCTTTCCAATTCCCAAGTCACCAATCTGCTTCCTTATTAAATTTAATGACCTGTGACGATACCGTGGCATGTCCAAGGTGCATGCAGCGGTAATATTACATTGTGCTCCAACGTTCATATAAACAATTGACATTGGTTGCGCTCAACAAAACAGGATTCTGTCCCTTTACAATGTATTTTAAACCTAAACCTAAACTATAGGAGATCACTACAGCCTAGGAAAAGGCAGAATTGAACTGAAAATAGGATTTTTAGGCTTTACTTCACAGCTTAACAGAAGAGCAGTATCTGAGGATATAGTAAAGTTCTGGAGGAATGTGAGATGGTCTGACCTGTCAATCACCATATTCTTAAGGAATGGTGCAAATTTGTGCAAATGTAATGGTCCTATAATATATTTTGGAACTAGGCACTCAGAGATGTAAACATTCTGGAAGTTCCATAATGATAGGTAAAGGTTGATGCAGCATTCTTTGTATTTGTCCTAATCAACCAAATGCAACATTTCTGAGCTGGGTAAGGTGTCCTTCAGAATGATAGCTTTCAATCCTTATTAATTTTGTTAAACTATCTGGAGAGGTGCTTATAACAATAGTTTCTGTGTTTATTTGACTTATAAAATGGGAGGACATTCTTGCTAAAGAATGGCACCGACTGTTCAGAATTGCTCTGCGTCTGCCATGTCATGGGCATGCCACCCTGGCTGCTGGCTCCACCTTTTTTACAGCATCTATGACATTTTGTCACTGCCTTGTAGATTACTATGGGATCCAGTTATGGGTTTATAAGAGAGACCCCTTTAAACTGGTCAGGTCCCCATGTTTTCTAAACCTTGATTAAAATTCAAATGATTTAATAAGCACAATGGGTATTTTATTCTAAATACAAAACTAAAAGAGTAAAATAGGTAACGTTTATATCTGTTTGATATAACAAATAAAATATCTATTTTTTGTATTATATTCTACCAGTTTACAGATTCCGATTTTACTGACATTAATTTATGGGTTAAGGGTGAATTCCAGCTATTGCATGTTTATTACCTTTTGTTGTGGCTTCCTTATTTTAATGGGTGAAAAAACCAAAGTCAGTTTATTTGAGCTAGATTCCATTACTTAGTTATTCAGTTCCAGTTTCTTCTGAGTTCTCTGCCTGCCCCGAGGCAAAGGCTCATTGATACAGAGATTAATCCCCTAAGAACCGTTCATTCCTCTGCAGATAAATTAAAGCTTGCCAGTTTTCCTTTCACCTGTCCCTCTGACAGCTCTGTCAGTAATGATGTGCCTTCCGCACACCCTAATCCTTGTCCTTTAGTGAAGAATAATTTATTAAGAAATTAAGGGGCTTAGCCCCTCTCTGTAAGGTTGGTCTTCAGAAAGTGTGCTCATGGCACTGACAGCACGACTGCCAATGGAAAATTATTTAACAGTACCTTTGGGCATTTTTTTAGACAAAGCCTAATAAGTCACATGGGTGGATATCAATCAAATTTATCCCCTTTAGATTTTGTAAATATTCCCCCAAGTTAGGGCAAATTACCTTGATTATCTGACTCTACATGAAGCTGAGAGTGACGATGGGGCATTGGCTTGTTTAAGCAAGAGGATGTATTTTTAGAAGCAGAGCTGGAGTGTGGCATGTTTTGCTAATAAAGGCCCATTGCTGAAGTTCTGTGACTGAGGCTGATCAATGAGACAAAATAAGAAGATTTTTATATAGACCTTATTAGGGTATTTCCGTGTACCAGTTTGTGTCTGTTAATTGAATTTTTCACAAAAAGATATTGTTCTGCAGTTTCCCCATCTTCCTAAATAATACCTAATTTCCAAACTACGCTTAGGGCTGGACCAAATCAAACCCGTACCGCAGCTCCCATTCCTAACTGTTAAACATGAGCCTGAAATCAGCAACTTTTCTCACGAAATATGCATGTCAGAAGGTAAGCAAACTATTGTCAACAATACTAACCCAGACGTGCATCAATAATTATTAAGGTTTGTGGAGCAGAGCTGATGGAAACCTAATGTTTCTTTTTCCATTTCAGTAAAATCTCCAAACAAAAAATAAACAAACAAAAATGGCAATAATTTCACACTTTGAAGAATTTTGCTGGAAATTTCTAGGGTTATAGAGCAAATGTTTGAATTTGTAAAGCGTGATATCTCTCTTTGTTAAGATGTGACTACCTACTTTCAGTGAGATTAATTCCCCCCAAAGTCATGAAAACACAAAAAAAGTTGATACTTATTTAAGGTATTTATAAAATATATTCATGCAATCCTCAATCACTCCCATCCTCAATAATTGGTTAACCTGACTTTAGCAGCAACAAATCCCACCAAACATTCTTTATTGATTAGTTTAACACAGCACCAGGGAGGTACCCGCAGTTTAGAAGCATTGCTAATTTTCGATCCTGCCATATTATCTCAATGGGGTTTAGGTCTGGGCTTTAACTAGGCCATTCCAAAACTTTCAATTCATTTTTCTTCAGCTATTCTGACTTGTTTGTGTGTTTTTCTGAGGTGGAGTCAAGCATACTGACCTCAGCCGAGGCAAGAGAGATCGGCCGGTTCCTGGACGTTGTTGTAGGGACAATTTTATGCCTTGCTCTTGGAGAGATTTTGACAGGGCGGCCACTCCAGGGAAAATCACTGCTATGCCAAACTTTCTGAATTAGTTTCATGGCTTTGTAACTCCTTCCAGACTGGATAGGCCTCAATTTTTTTCTGGAGGTCTTTAGGAATTAATTTTGACTTCAGCATGATGTGCTTCTAGAACATTGTTATTAAGGCAACTTCACTGATGATAAGAGCTAGTCAGATTTAACGGACAGGACTAGCTTGAAATCTGGCTTTGATTGTTAACCAAATTACTCAAACAGCTGACCCTTTAATTTGGCTGTTTAAATAGTTATATAGTGGGGAAAATAAGTTTTTCACATCTGAATATCTCATGTTTGATTACTTGTCGCTTTTTCTCCCAGACTTTATGCCACTACAACCCACCAAAAGACTTGACCAAATTCAATGTGAAAAATCAGCTTAAATGCAGATAACCAGACGGGGCAAATATTTTTCACTGTACTGTATACAATGAACCAAATATCAAAACCAAACAAAATCTAATCCCGGAAAATAACAGCATATGAAATACACACACCTGACATGTCAGTGCAAAAAATACTACTAGAAATCCTAATTCATACGGGCACCAGAATTAGGATTGTTGACAAAAGTAATCCAGTATTTACATACTGGAGTTGAGTGTTGACAGGTTTATTATGTGCCTTTAAAAATGAAATAGCTGAACAAAACAGTAAAGTCATAGATGAGATCATGGGATGTAGCAAGGAGAGCAAATGAAAACATATTGGAATACAAAGATCACAAAGAAAATAAATGTAACGTACTGAATGAGATTCTGCTCCATAGTTCTCTGTGAAATGCTTTAAAGCAGTTGGCCTGAACCTAGCCTGAACAACAAAAAATGTTGAAACAGAGAGAGATTAAATATATCCAGATATAACAGGTCTGTAATAATATACACACAATAGTAGGTTTTTTAATTTTTTTATCTTCCTCTCAATAATTGTTAATGTTGTGTTTGTAGGTTTTTATTATTTAGGGGCTTGTTTTCATATCTGTTTTGTTTGTTCTTTTGTTTCTCTTACTTTTCAACGACTTCAAAGTCTATAAAAATGCGTTCCCGTGAGATGCTTGCGATGTTATTGCTAGAAATTTGGTAGGGCGATAACAGTCCACTTCCCCTCTATAGGCCTTTTTTAAAGGGCGAAAAAATTTTGTTTTGATTCTGTGATATTTCACAGGGAATTTTTCTTGTGTTTTAATCCCAAAAAAGTTTTCACAATCTCTTTCACGGCACGATGACTTTGATTTGGTCCAGTCCTAAATCTACTTGCAGTTTTTGGCAAGCGGTCCTATTGATTCAGTTTTGTGTGCTTAGTCTACCAGGAATTTGCATAAGTATGAATTTGTGACAAAGTACAAATGAGGTAAGCAATTAACCTTTCAACCTCCTTGAGAATCATGACCCATTTGGAAAGATCTGCCACTTAATTGAAAACGTTGGTAAGGCAGATAATTGAAAACACAAAATGGACTGTATGATCAAACAAGTGGCAATGCGGATAAATTCTGTGGTGCCAGCTAGAGGTTAGTTGCTGGTGGGTGTAAAAAGTATGTGTAACATTACAGAACTCTGCAGTGATCGAAGGCTGCAGCATCGGTATGGACAGCATCCTAAAGTTAAAAATGCAACTCTTAAGTCACCCATTGTCATTAAGTTCCACATTTGCCATCGGAATTTAAAGTAGCTAGGGTTTTCTTTTAGGCTGCACTTCAATAAGACAATAAAAACACTGTAGTAACAATCTACGCAAACAAGGTTCAGCCTAAACAATTGCATCATTATCCAGTTTCGTCAATGATTGAAAACTAAATGCTGAGCCTTTTCAATTACAAATTAAAAATAATTTTTAAGAACCTTTTTAAAAAATAAAAAATAAAACACTTTTGATTATCCATTTCTTCAGTGCGTTTTTAACAGAGCCCATGTCACACATAACGGAAGCTGTAGTAACAAATTACATTAACCATAGTAGTTTACAACTAACAATTACAGCTACGGAAAGCTAGAAATTTTACAAATTCCTGCATATGTTACAATTCAGTTAAAACATACCATGATCTTCATTTAACTCTTCCAGCAACGGGCAGGCATGGCAATGGCTAGAGAACTTTGGCGAGACTGGGAATCATTTTAAAAATCATCCGTCGATTCATGACGTGGGTGTACCTGCTGCACCAGGCAAAACCAATATCGTTATATTATATCCTGATCAAATTCTCATATCAAGCGACAGTCAAAGAAACATGCAAACTCAGGGATGATGTCAAACACTGTCCTGGGGGACACTGTTTATTACAAGAATCAAAGATATGACTTTAGGGCTCCCCATCACGGGCTCAGCCCAAAAAAAAAAAACATCCCGCAAGGAGGGGGAAAAAAAGCATAGACCAAACAGGAACTAAACATAAGGAAGGCAGACGGCATTTTGCTCACTGTTACAGCCTTTCCAGGGTTTTTGCTCCATTTTGGTCACCTCATTGTTGTTCCTTTCCACACCAAACCCAGGCACCTACTGAGAGAGAACTCCCAGCAGGTGGCAGGGGCTCACGTGTTTGTGAGACAGACGAGTTCCACTAAAAGGTTCTAATGAAAGGTGTCTGGGGGGGGGGGCCCCCCCCCGGGGAGGAGAGGAGAAAGGCAA
>JAOYSI010000014.1:1657134-1676408 GCA_025775065.1 Hiodon alosoides | reverse complement strand
CACACACACACACACACACACACACACACACACACACACACACACACATACATACACACACACACACGCACACACACGCAGATGTGGTTCGTATGCGCACAGGCAGAAATTAATGGTCGAACATCAACGTAAACAAAACGCGTTACCTTAAAAACCTCAAATTAGATTAACGAACACCCGAGTTAAACCTCAACATAGATATTTACATATTGTGTGCCACCAATTGAGAAAGGCATGATAAATGATTTCTCTTCACATATTAGTAAAATACAGCTGACTTTTGTCAATATCAGGAGAGGTAATTAACTGTTTTGAATGAATCTGTAATGTGGGACTCTATAATGGCATCATTTGGAGTCAAGTCACAGATGCGGCGTGTGGAGCCATACTGTAATTAGGAAGAAATGCTGTACAGGTTTTCTACTAATTAGCAAATTATGCTGAAAATAGCATCAAGCTAATTAACAGTTATTATGGCATTTTTGAAAGTATGACTTTAATTAGCAAAGTCCTGACGCATGCAATTTCAAACTTGTCCAGGAAAAACACAGGACATGATCAAGAAGCAACACAGATGATTAAGACGAAGTCAAAGTTGGGGGTGGGTGGGGGCTGCAGGAGAGGGAGACGGAGAGCTTTTGTGGGGCGTCTGGATCTCCATCTTAATGAAGGAACGTGTGTAGCACTGCCTGCCAAAACAACAAAAAAGCCAGCAGCGGCGGCGGCGGCGGCGGCGGCGGCGGCGGCGGCAGCCTGCCGGATGTCAGGTGGCAGCGGCACTCAGAACAGCCACCATGCAAAAACACGTCCGAGCTCAGCTGCTGCTGGGGAGATTCACTTATTCTACTTCAATGCACATTAAAAGAGCCACTGAATGAAGCCAAGCAACAATACATAACCTGACAGCTCTTTGCTTCGCTTTCGGGGACACCGGTATTGCCTGGCGTTGTGCAAATCCGTGCCACGGCACAAAGCCCAAAAAAGTGTCCGCGTCCTCCTGGATGTGCCACAGGATGGGTCACTAACCGTCACCGCTCCTCACAAGTCAAAACAAAGTTGTGTGTGTGTGTGTGTGTGTGTGTGTGTGTGTGTGTGTATACGAGTGTGTTTTTATCTTTTCTCTGTTTGAGGGTGCGCAGAAGGGGGTAAAGGGAAGCCGTGTTGGGGGGCTGACGTGTAGGAGTGGTTCTTGCCTCAAGCCATTCACTGCTCAGCCTATTAGCTGCTGTGACCTTGCCTGCGCCTTTGTCTCTGTGCTTTCCACCCGCTGTTTTCCTTCTCAGGCATTCCCTTTTGTTGTCTCGGAGATTGGGAAAAGCGCCACGCCCCCCCCACCCCCTCTCTCCCGTAGCTCGAGCTCCAGAGATCCAGTGACACGCCCAGCCAGTAGCAACCCCTCGTCCTGTGTGATCCTGGCAGGAGGGGCACCGGCCATTAGGCACGGAGAGAAGGCTGAAAGGGGCGGAGCCGCAGACCCACTGGCCCTCCCCGGCTCTCCTCTTTATGGCCCGTCCTTCATGTAAAGGGAAGGAGCCTGCTAGCCAAGTTTTAACACTGCCACATATGGCCTCCTCCATCAATCTGAGTAATCAAGCATCGAGGGAAGCAAAGCCAGCTTAATTGCCAGCCAGATAGAACTGGTCTCACTCGGGGAAACCTGAAATTGATACAGGTCTGGGGGAAAAAGGCTGGAGGAGACAAAAGAACGCGGTCATTCATCCAGCGTTTTGGGTTTTTTTTAACCGATAAATGAGACGAAACCCAAAAATAGAAGATGATAGTAAAATAACTGATGACGATAATAATATTTGCACCGTGTTATTTTGATAATTAGGACGGCACCTGGAGCCAGAGGCCAGGGAGAAAGGATGCGATTTCCCATGGAGGGGCGCAGACCAGGTTCCTTCAGGGAGAACAGCCCACTGGCGAAGGGCTTCCTGTTTTCCAGGCCCGTCCCACCGGGATTGGGAAGAGGCACGGGATAATTCCCATGTTCCCCCATCTCCTTCTTTCTTTACTCCATTATCTGCTCGCATATAAACATTTGAATGTTGTGTTGCAGGCCGGCCTTTGTTGATTCAGCTCTTTTGACCGCTTGCTTGCGTCTCTTTAAAAGCAGTGACTGACAGATGACATTCTGCTGTTTATTATCAAGAAGTAGACTTTTGATTCTATCGCCAGAGAAAGAAAAAACAGTCCAAATGTCAAAGACTGAATATTTTGCCTTTTTTTTATATAAAATGACCTCTTGCGATCCTTCGCTCATTGTGCGAAGGGGACATTTGAGACTTATCCGAGGATATGCACAGGAAGACAGATATCGTTGAGCTCTGTTGTTTCCAACTCTGGCTCAACCGAAGAATAAGAAGCAGGAAAAAAGTCAGAGCGGTTTTTGCCCTTTTTTATAGGCAAGGAGTTGGCCGTGACACACACCCAGCTAGCATGCTAACACTTAGCATGTCGCTAAGCTGAGGGGAAAAACATGGATAGGCCTTACCAGCGCTCTATTAAATTTTCACACAAAGGCAGACTTAACATATCTATCCAAAAGGGCACATCTCTGTGCTCCTGTTGGACTCCTGGATACATGCATTTTCTAGCTCTGCATGCGTAAAATGAGCTCTGCTAGGTGTCAGTAATTAAACCATCATGTTTCAAAGTCCTGACAAGGCTACGGAAGCAGGAGAACAGGACGATAATTTCATTAGGGCTGAGAGCTAACTCATAATCAGGTGCCTTTCGTGGAGAAAAGACCAGGAGCAGGAGAGGAAAAAGGAAAACTGGTTAACGGTGGCAGCCTCTTCCTCCGCCACGCAAAACAGCGAAACTCCACCCTGATTCCGGGGTTTACACGGTCAGCCGTTCGACGACCAGTTCCGAAGCCATCGGGGATCGGGATCAGGCGCGAAACTCGAATTCGCCCGGCGCTTCTTTGAACCAGTTCGGCCTTCGGCCCACGTCTGTTCTCGCTTTTCTGACGGATCACTCGAAGCACCAGCCTTAGTTTTTGTCATCGCCCGTACCCTCTGCAATTAAGAGCCCTTTCCCCATTTTTCTTTCTGACTATTGAGGAATAACATTTGCTCGGAACTCGACTGAGCGGTGGAGCGGTCTCCAGCAAGCCGTTAACACACAGTTTAATGTTTACTTCAGTATATTCATCTCTGTCTTGACTTGGCGAGGGAATTTGCATATTTAATTGATCAATATGCTCCCTGTTCCTTTTGCACATCTGCCAAGCTGGTCCCTTCCTCTTATCCCCCTCATTTCTCAAACTGACAGCTCTCTCCGTCTGATGCTCTACGTCTCAGCCCCCACCCCGCCCTCCCCCTTCTCCGCCGGCACGATGGGCGTCGGAATAAAAAACCCGGCACTTCTCACCAGAGTCAGTTAAAAGTCTGACGCAGTCGAAGGAGAAGCCGCGGTATCGGGGTTAGCGTTAGCGCCGCTCGCTGCGTGTCGCCGTTGCCGTGAGAACGTCCAGGCGGACACTGAGGCGGTCTGTTGGAAGTCGCGGTGAGGGACCTCCACGCGGCGTCGGACGCAACGCGTGCGTTATTGTGTCCCGTTCCTCGCGGCCCTGAAACGGAGCTCCTTATCAGCAGCGTGTCAGAAACCCGCCCCGGCCTTCTCCCCGTTTCATCTTTTATTAAGAGCTACATGGTGAGCCTCTCTGATAGCGAACGGTCCTCCGCTTCATCATTCATGAATCCCAGTTCCACATCAATAACCCAGTCGAAAGCACCATTAACTGCCAGTGGAACAAGTTCCATTCACTTCCAGGACTGGCAAGCCCTCAGTGGCCCTGTGACACCCCAAGATCCCCTCTCTCGCACGGGCCACTTTATCTAGACGACAAGGCAGGAGCAATCCGCTTCCTTTTCCGCCCTTAATGTTTCAGGAAACGCTATATAAACCCCTGTATTTTATCTCCAGGAGAGCAACGAATCTTAAATAAGGCAACTTTAAATGTGACGACAAGTGATGGTTTGCAACACTTTGGTGGGGTTTGATATTGGGAGAAGGCGGAAGGCTTCTCTTGGTGACGGTTTATTGTGTCTCTCGCTCCACATCTGACTGATGGCTTCCCTCCACTCCTTCATTAGTTCAATTAATTTTCCTTCAGCGCGAGCGAAAATGCGGCACGATGGGAATTCTTATGAGAATGTAAAAAATAGGCCGTCGTCTTGATGAAACGCGCCTCGTGCTCCTGTCATCGCGGTACGGGGACACTAATTTGATCCAAATTTCTCGGGAGGAGCTTCAAATCAAGTTTCGTTTAACAGAGTTTTGAGGGCCTTGTGATGCAACAAATGATAAAAATGGCGGACGTCAGGGGGCGGGATTTCGCTGGGCGGCGGCTGCTCAGGGCTAAAAAAGCATCACCTTGAGAGGCTGATTATAAAGAGACTCCCCGGGGACGTGAAAAAGACAGAGGCCTTGCATCAGCCTGCCAAACGTTGTCAGGCGTAGCATAAAAGGCAGGTAAATGTGTTAAAACCCGCTTCCCCGAACGACTTCGCAGTCACACACTGCGGAAGTGACGGGGATATAACTGAGAGCTGCTATGGCTTCCACCAGAGATCCACTCGACTGAACTTAAGTCAAGTTAAGAATACTACCGGCTGCCTGCACAAGAACCCTGGCATTCCCCACACTCCTCCTCGCTATTTAAAACCGTACCGACGCCTTCACCCAACTAGGGTGTAGACGTGCCTGTGCGTGGCGGAGGGATGGAGGGTCAGGTTATTAATGATGAGATCCAGATCCAGGGGAGTGGGCCTCCAGGTAGATAGCATTTGTTTTTGAGTAAACTTTGAAAGGGGCTACGTAATTCGTCTTGATCATGAGCGGTAATTTTCCATTTAGTAGATTCGTCATACACGGAGGTTGCTTCAAATACTATTCCGAATTGAATTCTAATTGTACAGTCTCAAACTCACGCTGCGATTCTCTTTGTGTTTAAAGTATCACAGCGATTTATCCTCATTATTGTGTAAATAGGTTTTGGCAGATCTCAGTAAATAAAACAGAAACTGACAGGGGGACAAGAGGGAATTTGCTTTCCTACCAATTAGAGTAGCCTCAGGCTGTACTTTTAAGAGGATAAATCCAGCAAATCACTAAAATGATCCTGTCACATGCAGGAAATATTAAAATCGCACCGCGGTGCACTCCATACAGTTTTCTGGCCTTTAATGAGTTGGGGTGGGTTTTGTCATGAGGGTTGCATCTCGCAGTAGGGGACTGCTGATTGACAGTGAAGATCAGTCCCAGCTCCTGTTCTCCAACCAGTAGGGCCAGATGGAATCACACCATTCATTGTTAATATGCTGTTCTGTTTTTTTCCTTTCTTTTCAGATACAGAAATTCCCAAATCGTCTTCTTCGCCTCCTACCTATGAAATGATTTTTCCAAAATAAATGTAAATTAGGCTCAATATCTGCTGCCACTCTACCGTGAGACAGGTGAATGGGTCCGTTTTCAGGACAGAGGCCCAGGAGGATCGGCGGGAGGCCATTTTTTCACCTCCTGGTTCCCCCCTACACACCGAAGCCAAGTGAAGAATCGTGTGGATCGAGGCAGAGTGAGAACATCACGCACCAGGTCACTTTGCGTTCGGGTGTTCTGCACAGGAACCACCGTCCCGTTCACAGCTGGGCTGAACAGAGTGGACAGCGTTCCGTCGCCCGCCTCGTCTGCACAATCCCGCCTTCTATTCTTTTTTTAGCACAATTTTCTGCCCCTCCCCCTGTTTTTACGAACCATTCGCAGTTTTGCACTGAAATGAATGCAAATCCCTGGCACAAATCAAACGGCTAGCAGAACGCGGCCGGCACAATAGAAACGTGTCCCGTGATCACTTAAGGGAGCCAGCAGTGGAGTGGCGAGAGAGAGAGAGGTGGCCTTATCGTGACAGATCTCCTTTACACACTAATTTTCTTGTTAAAGAAGAGAGAACGGAGTGAAATCCAGAGAAATCCTTCCGCCTGCTGCTGGCACTTGGCAGCTGACGGAGGTGTGTGTGTGGACTCGGGTTCTGCCAGTGAAGGAGACGGGCACATCTCCTCGGCCGTGAGTGAGGCCAGTTTATGGAGGAACATCGCGCATGACCAAAACAACCTGTTAATAATAAAAATAATAACAACAACCGCAATAATAAAAATAATAATTAGACTCCCGTAAATGACCTTTTTTACTGCACACAATCCATTCCTACTCTCCTTGTAAATGCAAAACATAAACACACGCCATGGCAGCATTCCTTTCCATTTCTCCCTCCATTAAAAACCACAAGCTGAACTGATTACAGCGCATTATCAAACACGTGCCTGTGACAACTCTCAGTGCCGCCACGTTAACGTACTGGGGCTGCATTCAAACACAGGTGGCATCCACAGGTATACCCGCAGAGAACCACTAAACAATCACAAATCCATCTAGTGCTCAGGTACGGACCTGAAACATCACATAATCAAAATCAATCGCTTTATTTTTCATTAAAGTCCTTTTAGGTTTGCGTCCCTGGCTCCCTCTGTGATGACGCTGGTGATTACACCGCGACAGTGTCTCAGACCGTTTCTGTTTCTCTGTTTTGTTTATTCGACGTCGAAATAGGGAAGGAAAGGAATAGCGCCCCTCTTTATCATTTATTCACCATTGGCTTAACCACTAGCATCACAAAACACACATGGGGGGAAAATTCAATGGGGCCAAGCCTTTTCACGTCTTGTCGAGAAGCCTTTTACACAATCTCAGTTTTGACAAGTGTAGATTTAGACCTGCGAGAGCGTCGCGCTGACAAAGCCCACTTCAGAAATGCCAAAGAGAGAAAGAGAGAGAGAGAGAGAGAGAGAGAGAGAGAGAGAAACGGCAAAACTACAGCTCCTCACTTCCTCAACGGCTGTGCTTCAAAATTACCTCCTTATTTTACCATCCAGCAGCCCGAGAGACACGAGGCAGAAATGCGCCGGCGTGGACAGGAACGAGATGATGAAACTTGTCAGAGTTCAGATTTATCCATACCTCTCACTTATGACATGATTGATTTTATTTCAGGGTGCCCAAACACGGGATTGTCTCCCCCCCACCCTCCTTCCGAGCAGGGTGGCTAATGTATACAGCCCTGTTTTCGAATGCCAAGAGGTTGACATGTGGAAGAACAACTAAAATGAAGGCGGATGAAATTTGAAAGCGCAATTTTCCGTCTGTCAATCCCCCTGAAAAGAACAACTTAAGCACCAATCAGAGAGGTCTATTGTGAGGTCATTCTCATTTGGGGATTCCTAAGTGATGGGAACAACTTGTAACATTAACCAATGGTGTGGGTGACGAAAAAATGGATTTATTGAGGTTGGGATTCGTTTGATCATCTCAGTGTATTTCTAAATCCGCCATTTTAAACGCACCTCTATAAGCTGGCAGTTTCCTCGTACCTAAATAAATAAGTTGAAATACAAATTAATAAACAATTTCACCTTTTTGTGATTCAGGTCTCCGATACTCTCTCTGGTGGTACCTGCTAGGTGCTTTGGAACAGAACCAATTATGGTTTATTTAATTATTAAGGTTGAATAAATAACAGGGAAGCATGTTAAAAATCTTTTGGTTCTAGTCAATCGTGATAAAACCTTAATGAGCATGGATAGAGAACCATAAAGAATAAAAAAAAAACAGATGGGCCGCGGTTGTGAATTATAAATTGCGATTGATTTCTCCCTTCTCCAGCGATGAGACTCCCAGGTAATCGCATGATGCCACATGCAGGACGGCACTCCTCCAGCCTGGGCAAACATCCCCCATCAAATATATATGAGACAGACTCATTTATGACCGGTCTAATTCTACCAAGAAGGAGAACGGGGAGAGACGAGGAGTGGTCAGGATGGGCGTGCGGGGGAAAGGGGACGGACACACCGCGTGGAATCCCAGGGAGCCTACGGTGGAGCGGGGGCCCCGCGGCGCCCTCTCTTGATATGTTACCTTGTTAGCATGTTAGCATCCCTAACAGGAGCATAAATATTTCTTTATTATGTGCAGAGCCCCATCAGGCCGGCCACATGGAGCTACAACAGCCTGGTCTGACCAGGGCACCTTGATCATTATAAAAACAGCAGCACTCATATTTTACGTCATATACTCGTCCCCCCTTTCCCTCCCACGCACGTAATGACACACACACACACACACACACGCACACGCACACGCACACGCACACACGCACACACGCACACACACACACACACACGATGACAGCACACCACGTGAATCTCACAGAGAGGACATTCAAGACTTGTGTTTATTGAAGGCATGAGGAATCAGGTAAGGCATTTTCCAGGGCATTGTCAGATAAAGTGGACAATTATTATTGGCATTCTACATGTAAATATTTAACACTTCACAGCTAGCCTGCACTGAAATGGTCATTAGATGCTGCAGCAAGCCTCAGTACCGTTTCCCAAATGGGCCACGCCGGCCCTCGTTTGCAGCACTTTATTGGATAACAGTTAACACAAATCTTGTTCCAAGCGGCACTGAAGGGGGAGACACAATTTAGAGTGCACAGGAACTGTCACCAAATCGCTGGGCACCCGCAGGGTGACAGGCAGCCGAAAGACGGTCATCGCGGTGGCCTGGAATGAATGCAGCGTCCTGACAGAACGGTCTTTGTCAGGTTAATTGATAAGCTCCTGCACCAGTTCATTAGCCGCGCAGATCAGGCTTAGCGACGAAGACAATGGGGTGGATGTTCCTCAGGATGTGTTAATCATATCGGGCCATTGCTACCTGCTCCAGTTAATCTTCCTCACTCGCTCAGAGAGGGCACGGAACGTCGCCGAGAAATAAATCAACCAGTTACGCACCGCTTACTTAACGCGGCGCGCTCTCTTACTGTCAGTGACGCTGCGACAGACACGCCGTCTTGTTAACATACGTAAGAGGTCTAACAGGAAAGTATATATACAGGGAGAGAGAAAACCCCTGTGACCGGATACCCACAGGGAAGTTTTCATAAAAGAACAGTAAGTGTTTTTATTGTCTCTCGTCTGATAGAGTTGAGGGCGCGTTTCTGCGACGGGTCCTGACCCCCTACACATGCATATTTAATATGGCAGCCGTTTGCCAGGGCTCAGCTCTGACCAGAATTCCGATAGAGGCTTTGAACGTCCCTGTGTGTTCCTCCACGCGTAGTCCCGAGCCCGCGGCGCCGAGCGCTGGAGCCCCCCCGAGGAGAAGGCGCCAGGGTGGTGCCACCCAGGATGGGTTCACCTGCAAAGCCAGAGAGCAGTTGATTTCGCAGACACAATTCGTTTACGGAAACACTATTGACTGCCTAATGCCTGTTTGTTCGAAAGCCCCTAGGTGAGTTACACGCTCATCTACGTGACAAAACACTGACGAAGAGAGCTCCCCGTTCCTCGAGAGGGCCTGCTCTCCACGCTATCTCCCCAGTGCACGCCCCTCTGGGGGCTTCCCCAGAACAGGCGTCTGCCTCCTGCCTCACAACAACCCATAGGACGAGTGGCGGGTGGCGGGGGGAGAAGCGAGCACCGAAATACAAACAGGTCTACTGATGCGTGTTTCAAGGCCTTTGCTTTGAGTTAGAAAACATCTTCTTAGCCTGAACATTACCGCAACGGTTCTCTCCTTAGTTGTCAGCTGTTAACAGAAGGCCTTTTTTTCACAGTACAGCCTTTTCTCGGCCCACGCAAGAGGGAAGAAAAAAAACGTAATAAATAAATAAACAAAGAGGAATAAAGACGGTAAACTTATCCGCTCGGAAACGGCAGCGTTAAAACTCTGTTTCACAAAGCGTCCGGATTTCTCCTCGCCGTTGCTCCAGAGCACAGTCCCACACAATTGTCAGGGAGCACAAAGTCAAACCATGGAGGTGGAGGGAAAAGTGGGGTTAAGTTACTCCCATGTCTGGGTCGAAGCCTCTCAGGTCACAACGTTCCTCCTCCAAAAAAAAAAAACTAAACCAAACAGAGATGTTTGTTTCCAGGGACGCGGGATTCAGCCCCACGACAGGCCAGAAGAAGTATCGAGGGGGGCAAGTGGAACGGGGGAAAAGGAAGGGATTAAAACAGGTCCAGTTGAACTCCCGCTGATACACCAGCTTTGGAGACTACAGTGCTTCTCAGCGCCCAACTGCTTTCAAAAGCTACGTGCTAAAGCCCATGTGGACATATAGGGCCGTCGCCGCCAACACTCCTCCGAAGCCCTCTTATTCTTTACAATGACCTCTGCGCTCTGGAAACAATTACTCCCGGAAAGCCTGTCAATATCATTATTTTTACAAGAAATCAATACGCCTCACGAAGTTAATGGGGGATTCAGGCGGCAAACGTTTACCTTCTCGCTGTCAGTGGTGCGGCGGTCAGTGGTGGGGCCCGGATGACAGATCCGCCTCGACACCCAGCAGACAGTGCAGAGTGGGGCGCGGGAGAGATATGGGCTGCAGGCAGGCGTGGAAAACGTCAGCCCCCAGCCCCCAGGCCGCAGCGCGGCCCTAACGAGCCAGAGATGTCAGCGGATCGCCGTATCCACTGTACAGCAGCTCAAGGGAGCTGGGAGACCTTCAGGATTAGGGATTCACGGTGGAAGCTTGCCACGATGGGGTTGACTTCGGCGTTAACCGTAGCAATAATAATGTGTCATTATTATTGTTGCTATTACCATTTTTAAGTATTTGCGACGGTAGCCACCTAGTAAAAGGCGTTTGGCTGACCGTACGTTGCACCAGAGCTGATACGTAAATACAAAAGGTTCTGTTTGCTATTTGGAGTAGAATGCGCACGCGCGTTGGCAATTTCATGTCACATCCTCCACTCGGCAACATACGCCGGATAGCTATTTAACTGCATGTATGTCCCGAAGATACCTCCAAGATACTTTCTTTCAGCACCCCAGATGGGCCACAGGCTGTGCCAAAATGCCTCTTGTCAACAGCCCCATGAACTACGAGATCACATGACGGTGGGGTCTGGGACTACATATCAACTGGCAGCCCCAGTGAATCGATGGCTTCGTCTGCACACACAACTGTGGTGACTCGCACTCGCTAGTGTTCTTATCTACGAACTCTACCGGAAAGCAGCGAGCAACCACCGTTTTCAGACGTTTGTTTTTAAAGGAATTTTTCTACACGTGTAGGTCTGAGCAGTCTATTTCGAAGCGTTTTATTGAGTGTTTTATCCATTGTACTTCCTTCCCGTTTTAATTGTTCGACATCACCACCAGTCCTGGACCCAAACAGGGAGGAATTCTGGTGCTCCTCAGCCAGCATTCAACAGATTGGAATGTGAAAAAAAGTGTCTCACGTCATTAGAGCTGTCGTTGACAGCGTTTGGGGCCCTAACGCAAACCACATGCAGAACCACAGCTGATTACAGAGTCTCGTAAACAGCTGCGTTCTGATTGGCCACTGCAGGATGGGAAATAGTTGGTCTCGGAGGGGGGAAAAAAACAACAAACAGATCTGATGTCTATAAAGCAGAACTCAAAACATTTTTCATGCATTGTGGGCTTTCAGTAAGAGCAGCAAGCTGTTTCAAAAAACAAAAAAACACAATGCAAGACCAAATTGAACATTTGCTTGACATGATGGAAAAGGGAGAGCTATTTTCTGTTTTATTGCCCCTATTCTACATCGACAAGAATACAAGAATATTTTTTTTTTTTTTCCGTTCCCAGCTGATTTCACAGTAGTGAACTCCGTTTAGGAGTCATCTGACACATTTCCTGCGATTTTTTTTCTCTCCCTCTGACAACAGTGCTCAGCGGAAATTTCAAGGCACCCCTCTCCTGACAAGTAGAAATATCAATATTTGAATAAATTGTGGATTTTAAAGTTCTCACTTGGATGCACGGGAGCAGAGTAGACTGGTTTTTCTTCTTATTTCTTTCACTGGTTCTAATCCCCTGGAGCTTAAAGAAGAAATCTGTATGCTGCATTTCATTACAGGAGAGCTCTACTGAGTGACATTTGAAGCACACATCAACCTGATGAAGTTTACTTCCTTCAAACAACAAACAGCAGCTTTGTATTATTTCCCTCTCTTTCTGGGGAAAATGAAGGGGAGTGTGATGGCTGGGCGAAAAGCAGGAGATGTTGATTCGCAAATTGACAGGCCAATCTTTAAACAAATACGCTTCTTGGGGGGAAAAGTGCGGCCTTGTTTGAGCTGAGCGTCGTTCTTTTGCCTGACAGAAAAACTCTGAAGCTGATTAGAAGGAACTTGTTAGGATTGAGCCTCCGACAGGCCGACTCCACGTTTTAACAAGCGTGTGCAGAAAACAACATAAAGATAAAACAAAACATTGTCATTAACATTTACGAGTGTCGCATATGTCACTCAAACTGCGGTGTTAGGGATAAAGTAATTAAATCTGAGCACTGTGGCAAACTGAGAAGGATTGAACCAAACTAGCAGGAGATAAGCGGTAGAACGCTCTGACAAAAAATGCTGGCATCGCGCGCTAAACGACAAGTGTCACTTTACTTTCTCTGAGCGCTAACGTCTCACAAGGAGTGCCTGATCCGTTTTTGCTGCCAGGGTGACCCAACGTGACGCTGCGCTCCGGCCTGTTTTCAAAATCACTACGCCATGTAAAAAAACGCACACCAGAGATGCCTAACGAGCGGCACTGTTTCCATTCCCTGCGCTGGAACCCAGCGGAACAACGGGACCCAAAGTGGCCGTCCTGGGTGTCCACGGTGACGGACCTGGCTTCCCACTCCGCCTGGTTGTGAAGTGCTCTCTCTCTCCCTCTCTTTAACACCGCCGTGGCCCGCTGTCACTAATGACCGACCGCCCTGCCCCTTCTCTTCTCTGAAGAGGGACGATTCCTGCAAGGGTCCTCGAGTGCCTGGAAAAGGTGTGGGCGGGTCGATCAAAGGGCCTCCGTCGCTATCCTACCGATATCGCCACAATTATGCCATTCCTCAGCCCCGCGGGGGGGAGAATACACGCACACGCCTTTGATTAATCTGTCTTTCATTTTAATTATTTTATTCAGCCACGTTTCTTCACCATCGCACGTGATGGCTTTACAATCAGAGGTCTCCGTCACCTGTTTCGTGTCACGCTCACGGAAAGACCTCCTGTTTGTTTTTTTAAATCTTTTTTTTTTTTTACCCAGAACCACCGGCAACGTCAGTTTGATTCCATCCATTGTGTGCTTACCTTCGACACCCCAAACTCCCCCTCTCAGCGCGCGCACAGATTAATACCCGATGATGCCCTCCTATAATGGAAGCCCTGGAATTGGTTCGGTCGCTCAGATATCCAGGACTCTATCTGGAAGAGTGAGGCTGTTTCCCTTTTCAATTTCAGCGCGTTCTGGTGAACCAACACCACTCTGGTGCATTTCACCCCTGGCTGGATACAGTGAGATTGCTAATCAGGATTACTTGATTCAGTCAACACTGATTTCAATAAAATACAAAAAAAAAGACACAAAAAAAATTATCATAAATATAGAGGAGAGGCCAGCAGCGGTGGCAGGTGATTAAAATCTCATTCGCCGAGAATCCGCCTGATTGGCGGCGGTCAGATAGGGAAGTCCTTGTATCAGCGGCGCGATGATTATCATCGCCCATGCCCCCGTGTCGTCCCTGATTGCACATGCACGCACAAATTGGCACAAAGTAGATTCATGAACAACAAATCATCGTGCAGGGAACCTGACCTCTTCAAAATGAGCCTTTGTTACAATAATTTCACACAGGAAAGCAGACGAGGGGTGGCTAATACTAATTTGCTGTCTGATAAAAAATAATAATAAAAAACGTGTAGGGGTAACTCCACGGGCCCGCCTTAAAACGGATCTGACAGCTGACTGTATCTCCTAATGGGAAGACAAGGTAATTGTTTCCTAAGGGGGGGGGGGGAAACACCCAAATTCATCATTTTGCTTTTATTTATTTATTTTCTCCTTTTTAGGCTTCGGATTAGAAAATACATAACCGTGTTTTCTGCATGTGGAGATACTGCTCGTTTGGATCTTAATTATTCTGCAGATGTGTCTGATGCAATACTGTGATAACTTACTGAAATCAAAGCAAAAATTTTTTTTTTTTTTTTAAGCCACATTTTCTCCCAGGAAAAATAATTTTAAAAGTATATGTTTGGCAACCTTGGCTGAAATCTGCAAACATTAATTATCTGGGTAATTCGGTTGTTTTTATTACCTATAGATATTAGTTATTTGTGGTAGTCAGAAGTGGTGGCTGTCTTGTTGAAATGAAACAGCGGTCAGAGCTGCGGGAAATATGCTCACGGCCGCGTCCCGAGCAATTAAAGAGGGCGGCTGATTCGATGGGGGGAAGCCAGAGCCAGGTGCCATTAAGTGCTGTCCCGGCCCATAAAGTCTACCTGTGGAGGGGTGGCTGAAGGGGCCGCGTTTCAGGGCGGGCTCCAGCGTAGATCGCTTTAGAGTCATCTGGATAGTGTCAGGGGCCAGGAACCACGGAAGTGACCCCTGAGGTCGAAGAATTTAGGAAAGAAAAAGTCCTTCTCCTTGGCGCCCATAGGTACGATTATCCTCTCACTGGGGCACCTGGTCCACCTCCTCGCCAACATGCACGTCAGTCTCTCACAGCCTGTTGGAGCATTTCTTCTACTGCACTCTGCACGAGAACGCCAACTCAGAGAGCACTGCCCACTTTGGCTGTCATACACTTTCTGACCGGAATGCTTGTGTGCCCTCACACAAACATGTACAATTATAATAACCGGAGGTGCTTGCTAAAAGCAGAATGGCCGGGTTGAGATTTTCCCCTCCCTATTTACACCGTGACCTCAGAGGCAGCTTCGAGGATTGGAGCGATGGCGGTCAGAGATGTCGACACTGACGGTTGAAGCGGGAGACCCACACCTAAATCGCGAGGGTTAGAGAGTGTAGTGTGCTGCAGCAGTCGATGACTTTGGAATGTCAGGAGGTGACGTCGGCCGCGCGCCCAGCTGGTCGCCGGGGTTACGCCTGGACTGGCTGGCGGCTGATAGGACGCAGCTGGCCCGGATTATTCTCCATGGATGTTCTGTCTTGACACTGGAAATCACACTTTGATCCCTTTGTGATGGCGAGGAGGAAAAGCAAACAGAGATGAGCAGGGGGGCTCTGTGTCCCAGGCTGCAGAGGTCTGTCCTTTCCAAAATGTCAGCAATGGCGTCCGCGGTGTGTTCTGCGTC
This sequence comes from Hiodon alosoides, assembly GCA_025775065.1. Lineage (NCBI taxonomy): Eukaryota > Metazoa > Chordata > Actinopteri > Hiodontiformes > Hiodontidae > Hiodon > Hiodon alosoides. The sequence continues at coordinate 1,661,211 of JAOYSI010000014.1, read as the reverse complement.
CATCACGCCGCCAACGGCAAACAATGAGATTCCACAAACTTTTATGAATAATCCATCTTGTGCCCCCACACACACACACACACACACACACGCACACACGCACGCACGCACACATTTTCACCCTGAACGGCTGATTTAGACTTTTTATTCTTCTCAGGTTTGAAAGGGGCCCGTCAAATTTGAAAGGGGCCACTGTAGTACAGTGTGATATGAACCTTTTTTGTCCAAAAAAATTTTCTTTATGCTGAATCGAGTAACATTTTTCGTTTACAGAGAGTGTGTCACAGAAAGACTAAAGACAAATTTGTTTTACAAACATTGAACTACAGCTCCCATCAGCCTCTCCGCGAGCGCCAAGCAACGGCTTTACAGTAGTAAAATACTCTAGTTACCTAGGGATAGGGAAAATGTATGCAGGGCCTTACGCAGGTCTGTGTGAATTAATGGGCTGCTAATGTACATCCACAGGACGAACATTGTTCTGGGGATGAGAGGGGGAAGTGCATGCTTCTATGACCTGAGCACAAAATGTTTACCTCTCATCAATTTCTCTCCCCACCCAAGGAGAAGGTTTCTGATGAGGTCGGCTCAGCTTCCCGCTAAAAAAGCAAACCAGGGCTGCAATCCAAACAAGGCGACCAGAGGGCAGCTGGATTCTGCCAGGTCTGCCCTCCGTCCTGGCCCCCCTCAGACACAGCTAGCCTGGCTGGAGGGGATTCCAGTGGCTTTCCACAGACAAATAAACAGCGGAAGCTTACGGGGGACAACTGAGCCGTTGCCCTGGCAAAAAGCTAGAAAATCACACTGGATTTCACCTATCACAAGTCAAATGAATTCCAGATTGTCTCCAGAGCTCCGAGCAACATTGCAGGGGGATCCTGTAGGTCAGCCTGGAGAATTCGGTTCTTTTAAAAAGCATCTCTTAAACGTAATGACCCGCAATGACTTGTGGTTTTCTCCGTCATTACATAACTAAAAACTTCTGGATGTTAAGGATTGGATAATTTCTTTCACATGTCTGTAGCCTCCACTGGATGTGGACACCGCACTGGGGAACTGTTGGCTGCCAAGAGGAGGAATCAGGAAAGGCTGGGAACAGGACATGAGTCAGGCGGACGGGCCCGCACCTGATCCACATATCTGCACAAGAAATGAGGTTTCATGTGCGTGGGTGAGTTACGATATGGAAATGAATGGGGAAATGAATTTTACACGAGAGGAATTTGTGAACAACTTTTTAACGTCCAGTAAAAGAGTGAGATGGCGGCGTCGCTACAACACAGCGTGTTATTTGCTGGGAACCATCATGCAGCGGACTTGAGAGACCGTGCTTGTGTGAGCGCTGTGGGTCGTCTAAACGTATACGTAACAAGTGTGTACCGCAATAACACCAGCCATTACACTGTCGCAATCAGGACGTGTTGTTGATTTGTTGTCGTTGGGTTTTTGGGGTTTTTTAACCACCGTTTGTCATTGAAGTGCTGAGGCACAATGCTTTTTCATTCCTGATATCGAACTTGCAGTCGGACAACCAGAGGAGTGTTTTTATTGTTAATCAATGGCAATCTATTCTAAGCCCTGATGTTAAATAGGGATCAATACTGCTGGGGTGTGGATGAGATCCGATTTCAATTGGCCAGCAGACCCAGCAGGTTTTAATCATAGGGTAAATCAAGACACCGGAATGTGCGTCAGATGAATTAATAAAATTAATACAGGCCGTGGCAGATCTCTCCTACCGCTGAACGAGCGCAAGGAAATCTCTGTCATATTTCATTATCACCACCGGAGAAGATTTGTCCCAGTGTTTTGATTTTTTTTATCCTTTTCCTGTGCGCGCGAACGGAAAGCGGAGCTAAAACCGTGCCCAGTCGGACAGCAGTGGTGCGCCTGAGTCAAAGCCGGCCAGAATACATTTATCCGATCCCGCTTATCCCATTTTAGACCATTTATATTAAGTGTCATAAAAAATCAATGGGCTTCCTTCGGCAATTCACATTATTCCGAAAATTTCACAGGTACTGAATTACCTCCGAAGCTGTTACCCAAGATCAAACAGATCCGTTATCATCTCCTCGCCACGTAAAAAGAAATGTTAAAAGGTATTTAAATCGTTTTTCTTTTCTTTTTTTCCTCTTTAGCTCTGAGGTGAGAGACACTTATGTTACAATAAGTCAGGATAGTTCTACCTGGACGTCTTTTTGTAAAAGACTTTTCTTTCTTCCCCACACGGTCATGAAAAAGTGACCTGCTGGCCGGTTCTTGTTAAGGCCGTGGGCCTTAACAAGGAAATTCTGTTTGTGCGTTCACCTTTCAAATAACCGCGGTCTTAAGAGATCATTTAACAAGCGCCCACAAGTGATTGCTAGTACTTGATCTATATGGTTTTGTGAGGATTTCACAGCATCGCGGCAACGTACGGGCAGCGCATGAAAGGGTGAGCGTGATAGAGGGGCTCCGTGAGAATCACAAGGTTTCAGCAAAGTCCCGCGCGCGGCCTGGAGTGCTATGTTTCCATCTATGATGATAAATTAGCATGAGATGGGACCTAATGAGTTTACTAAACATTTGGGATTTGTGCTAATAAACTGGCTGGCTAGGAACTAGCAGAGAGAATGAGCAATCCCTAGGCTCACCCATATCTCTGGAACATGACAGTTAAACCACACTCCCAATCTGCGATCAATTCATCATCCTGGCACCACTGTGGATCGTCACGTAAAGATAACGACTGAGTCCCAGTATCAGAACACTCATATTTCCTAAGAACTGCGGGCCTTTATAGCACTCTCACCAATTTGTTTTGAACTTCCTACGTCTTCATCTAAAGTACCTTTACCTTTCTCGACCGCACTCAGTAATGTTATACAAGTAAGGTCAACTGCATGGGCCAATTAGATAATGAGCGTCCTTTATTATTTTTAAGTGTTCATTTATTTATTCAGTTTGCCAGCTTCATTTTGTTTGTTTCCGCTGTGCTTATTAACTCCAGAGTTTAAATTAATTTGAATTCATTTTAAAACATGATCACACATAAAAAAAACATCAATCACGTAAAGTCTGAGAAAATATCATTTAAAAAAATTCTCTCATTCTTTGTTGTTTAGGTTTCTGCTTTTATCACAATGTACATTTCATTCTCCTTAAAATAATGAAAACCATTGTTTTTACATACGTGCGTAATATCAATTGCACAAATCAATTTTTCCGGGACTTTCTCGACTTCGCTAGACTTCCAGCGCGGAAAATAAATTAGTGTCACGTCATATTCTCAAAACAAAGTAAATGAGTCGGTGCTCTGAGTCTGACGAATAGAGACTTTACACGGGAACCGAGTGCTAGGCGACGTAAGTGGGGAGAATAATTAAAACAGTCGGTGTGACTCAGCCTATTGCTGATCCCAGATCAGCAGTCTGCAGCCGTACACGTTTTCTTCGTGTACGACTCGAGAGTGTTTTCGTATCATCCATATTCACTCTGTTAGGTCATACGCTTAGCACCGCGCTACGTCGAAAGGCCCCGCCACAGTATCTTCATATCTTCAAACATTAAAAAAAAAAAAAAAGACATTTTCAAATCTTTATAAGTAGCGTCCCAAACGATAATCGCTGGAAATAAAAGTCAGCTAAATTTAGAAGTAACTTGTCAGCTAAAATAAATGATGCTAGTGGACCGTTGTTTCTTGAAGGTTTTGGCGGAATCCATCCCCAGCACCCGTGGGGCTGTCGAGAAGCCAAGGACTGCTGCGTTTCTCTGAGGTAACTGATGGCTTGTGCCCAATGTCCAAATCGCTGTCCTGTGACCTCAAATTGCTGGGACCAGCACCATGTCCAATACAATCCCCAGGACTGTTTCCTAACCTAATCTTCCTGGTGTCACACTACAAATTGCTACATTGAGAAAATGGAAATAGATGGGGGGTGGGGGGTACACTTTTGCCGATGTTTCCCACAGGCACAAACCGGGAAGGGAATGGCGTGAACAACCCATGCAAAAAAAAAAAAAAAAAAAAAAAAGGCCCAGCTTCTAGGGAGGCTGAGGTGGGAGGATCGCTTGAGCCCAGGAGGTTGAGGCCGC
>JAOYSI010000014.1:1632262-1647690 GCA_025775065.1 Hiodon alosoides | reverse complement strand
CCCCCCCCCCCCCCCCCCCCCCCCCCCCCCCCCCCCCCCCCCCCCCCCCCCCCCCCCCCCCCCCCCCCCCACAAATGAACCGGGATTAAACAAGATCCATGTGTCTTAGGCAGAGAGGAATCGGAGTGAAAGAAAGGCAGTGAGAGAGAGACAATGGGAAAACAGCCAAAAGCTGCTATTACCAGCGTCTGCTATGTGAAGCCATACGTTATCACATTGGCCGTGATGCATGATTATAAATGCCAGTTCAGAGCAACATATAGTCCTTTACAGATGGTTTAAATTAAGTTTGCCAAGTTGGACATATGCATCTTTAAAAGTATTTCTTAACCCTATTATGCAGTAAAGATATGAACTAAGGTGGAAATAGAAACTTGACGCCAGCTCAAAAATGTGGACCAACAACGCAATATCACCTTAAATAATGTTATTTTAAAACATTTTACTGGACACTTCACAAAACACAGAATATCTCACCCATAAATCTATTCAGCTCAATTATTAAGATGTGATCATTTGAAAATATACGGCTTTATCTAAAAACTTCCCGTTCCGCCCGTTAGGATTTGCACGGCCTTCTCTGGTCTTATGAATCACTTGCAACTTTCCCATATTGAATTTAAATCCCGGGAACAAATCAGATGCTGAAATCGGGTTGCTGGAATGATAAATCTGCCCTTTTAAAGCTTAAGAAAGCTTTCCAGTGGGAGTCATGGAGTGGGTGTGTGGGGAAGAGAGAGAGGTGGCAGCCTGGCTGCACTCTATCATGACAGATCTCCTTTACACACTCGTTTCCTTGTTAAAGACGAGAGAGAGAGGAGTTAAACCCAGAGAAATCCTCTCTTCCTGCTGCTCACACTTGGCAGCCGAAACTGTGCCTTCTATAATGCCCCCAGACTCCGTGTCCTAGACTACACATTATCTCAGTGTGGATTCCTTACTAAGGGAAGCAAATGTTTAGCACATTTAAAACGGCCAAGTCTTTTCACATTGCCATTGTCGCAATCATAACGGTTGCTAATGGTGGTGGAGGGGGTGCTCTTATTCTAGTAAACTTGAAATTGTGTGTATATAATCATATCCACCACATGATTACAGGAGAAAATAGAACCAGTTATGTGGTATAGATGCATTTATGAAACTGATGTCTGATTTCCTCCACTTTTTTAGAGAACAATAATATAAAGTTTTCTTTCGGCTGTCTGGCTTGAGTATAATTTACCACAAATTAAAATGTGTCCTAGTGTGGACAGAGCAGTTAGACCTATGCAAGGATTATACCATGAAAACCTTACCAGCTCAACTATATAAAAATAGCTCAACTACAAGTTTAGGTCACTTATTAGACAAACACTTCAGAATGACCCTCTTTTTTTTATTATCCTGCCGCCAGGGAGTGACTGAACAGAAAGGCAAGCACTGAAATTCGGCCCGAATAGACGGGAGCGAGATGATGAAACTTGCCCCAGTTCAAATTTATCCATACTTCTCACTTATGACATGATTGATTTTCCTTCAGGGTGCTCAAACATGGAATTGTCTTTCTACCCCTTCCACCAGGGTAGAAACTAATGTATACAGCCTCTGTCTGTCTTCGACTGGCAAGGGGTTGACATGTGGAAGAACAACTAAAATGAATACGGATGAAATTTGAAAGCACAATTTTCTGACTGTCAGTCTCCTCTTGAAAGAACAACTTAACCACCAATAATAAAGGTCTACCGTGAGGTCATTCTCGTTTGGCGGCACCTATGTGACAGGGCAATCCCACAATGTTAGCAGATGTTTCCACTCACTAAAAAAGCAATTTGTTGACAGGGAATACATTTGATAGAATTGTCCTTCTCAGATTTTAAATGACATATATTATCTTTATTATCAAAGCATATGGCTAAAAATTAATCAGTAAATACACGTACAAATGCTATTTCTGCTTGCAACGTGAATATTCCTGAAAATTGCTATAAGTTTTTATATTGCAGGTGTATACAAAAATAACTAACTAAAGTCAACATCTGTTATTAAAGAAGGGGAACAAACTGAGAAACACGCACAAAAAAAAGAAAAAATCTTTCTGTGCCAGTCAATCATGATAAAACATTAATGAGCCTGGATAGAGGGCCATAAAGACTGATAGGCACCAATCGTGAATTATAAATTGGTATTGATTTTTTTACCCCTTCTATAAAATAAGACTCCCAGGTAATCGTATGTTGTAGCATGTAAAGTGCACTTTCTTTGTTTAGATAAATATTAACCATCAAATATATATGAGATGGATGCATTCGTGACCAATTTCATTTTGCCAAACAAAAGGATCCGTGCAGAGAACCCCCCCTGGGGGGCAGACCGGGAGTGTCGTCCTGGAGAGTGCCGTGGGTGGCAGAGAGGTACCACAGAGAGCACTCGCTTGATATGTTACCTTGTTAGCATCGCTCAGAGAAGCATAAATATTTCTTTAATGTCTGCAGTTCCCATCTTCAGTCGGCTGATAGATAGGCCCCATGGTGTTAAAACGGTAGCATGTGGTGCTAGACAGGGGCGATTGTTCAAAAAAGGAATGCTCATATGTAAGGGAGGTATGGTTTAGCACAGTGAATCCCCAAGCCCAGTTCTGTACATTGTTTATTAGCAGGTGGACACAAATGAGACATCCTCCCAGACCGCCTAAGACAAACTTTGAACATTGATAATTGGAATTATAAATTGTAAATATTTAGCACAAAACAGCTACATGGCACCTACTTTGCCATTTGGTCCAAACCTAGCTATCCCAAATGGGATACAATGGCCTTCTACCCTGTTTATTGGATTAAAGGAGGCACAAATCTTGTTGTAAATAGCGCCAGAGGATGACCCAATTTAAAGCATGTCAGAGTGTCATCGCCTTGTTAGGCCCCCGCAGGGTGATGAAGCAAACCTGATCACTGTGACTTCGAATAAAAGTGGCGCCCCTGACAAAACGGCTCTTTGTCAGGCTAATTGATAAGCTCCAGCACCAGTTCATTAGCTCCACCGATCAGGCTTTGCGATGAAGACACAAGGTTTCTCTGAATATAGTGATTATATCAGACTTTGCTACTTGTTGCCATTCCTCCTTTATTGAGGTTTTTTTTTTTTTCCCTCACCCAGATATTACTGGCATTCACAATGGAATGTACGTGCGCACATGCGTGCATCTGTATTTCCACCCTAAGTGCTATTTAAGTCAGTTTCCCAGCAGCAGCTGTGATGTAATAATTTGGGAATACTGTACTTGAGCTCACATTTATAAGAAAGAAGCCATAAAAAGGTATTCTCTCTCTCACTCTCTATTCTCGCAGTTTTCTTACTTAATTTCCTTATTTCAAGTGTACATCGCTGCACCGAACCTCCAGCTTTTATGCCCGTGCATTTTTATTTAATTGATCAGCATTTAGCAAAGATCCTGCTCCCCAACAGGAATTAAGAAGCAGTTTTGAATCTCCCTGCATAACCTAGCATGCATGGAATCAAGCTGCTAGTGCCAAATTTAAGAAATACCAACCCTTAGCCAATTCATTGTATTCTTTTGATAGGAAAAGAATGGACAATGACAGAAACAGAAGCTAGCAAGCATAGCTAAATACCGCAAAATGTTCTTGTTGTCGTTCTGTTAACGCTGTGCCTGGTGCAGAGGGCATGAGCAGTTCACTTTGCAGACACAATTAGTTTGCTGAAACGGTATTGACTAGCCTAACGCCTGTTTGTTCAGCAGCTCTGGGTGAGTTACACGCTCCTCCGTGAGACAAAACCATTAACGACATGGGCCTTTGATTTTCTTTGGAACGGCCTCCCCTGTGCCCGCCACTCTGGGGAGTTGGTGGAGGGGGGTGGGGTGCCACACAACGCTTGTCCGCCCCGGATCACCTGAGAGGAGCGATGCTAAAAACAAAAGACCACGTCAAAACAAAGGTCTGCAGGTTCAAGACCTTGCCACGGTTCCAGCTATTTTACTGCCTCCTTTCTGAGAGCTCTTGGACTAAACAGCCTTTCTTTTCCTTGTACGTGACTTCCCCTCATGCACGCAAAAGAAACAGTGAAAGTAAACTCATCTCTTCAGAGGTGCACTTTTTAACTTCTGGTGAAGAAACACAAAACAAAACCTTAAAGGATGCTTAAACAACAGCATTTAATGGTGCCTCAATGTACTGTCCTACATCTCAACATTCCTCACCAGTAGTAAGGGATTTGTGCTGAGAAGGCATGATTGTGGTACTGGACCACTATAGCTACCTCCCTAGGGGAACAGCTAAGTAGCCTTGTGTTCTCTCCCACCCTACAGCTTTTCAACTGACGTCCACAGCAGATATACACATTTACACACACACGCACATGCACACACACACACACACCACCCACCCTGGCTTCCAATTCCTCGCTCCTCGTGATGACCCCTGTGCTCTGGAAACAATTACTCCTGGAATGCCTGTCAATACCATTATTTTTACAAGAAATCAATACGGCTCACAAAGTTAATGGGGGATACAGGCAGCGAAGGTTTCGCCTTCTCCCTGTCAGCTCGGAGCAGCAGCCTGTGTTTGGCTCCGATGACAGATTCGCCCCGACGCCGAGCAGACAGTAAGCAACGGGCGGAGGGGAGAAACGGGCTGCAGGCAGGCGTGGAAAATGTCAGCTTCTGCAGGCTGGCCAGCACTAACAAGCCGGGGGTGTCAGAGGCTCACAGTGTCCACTCTGGCTCCACTTGGGAGAGGGGAGGAAGACGCTCACATACAAAAACGGACACCGGCACAGTAAAGTCTGCAGCCATCGAGGCACTGGGGTTGCGATTGCTTGGTTATGATTAAATTCTATTCCTTTTACCTTTATTTAAAGGACCATTCTTAATACACGCCTGGAGCACTCGTTCTCACAGTTGCGTGTAATGAGTAAACACGAGAGATAAATGGCAACACAGCACAACAAATTCATTGCTGTTGAAGAACAGATTGCTAATTTGTGGTTTGCAACCTCTGTCATGTTTTCCCACGCAGCAGCATGCGCTAAATAAATACTCAGTGAACACAGATGTAGACCTGGGAAATACTTCCAGTCATTTATATCAGTACCTCCCAGATGGGCTACGGTCAGTGTCGTTTGTGTCTTCACTTGATTTTCTTCCCAGTCGTGATTAAGATTGAGTTAGGGACTTCTCCCTGCTTTCGTAAAATGACATTAAATGCTGCTGTGTGCGCTGCCTTTAAAAGGCAGTGTAACACACTGGAGCAGGTCAGCCGGGAGGGATGTTTCATGGAGCGCTTTGCGTTGATTCAGTTTAGTTTCTCCCACATTTATAGGCCCGACATTACCGCAACCCAGAAAGCTTAAAGCGCCTTAGCTTCGTGGAGCTTCTCGCCCAACATTCAACAGATTGGAATTTGTGCAAGAGTTATACGTCGCAGTTTGTGGGGCCCTAATGCAAACCATATGCCAAGCCGCGAATGGTTTCAGAGCCTTGTAAACAGCTGCAATCCGATTGGCTGCCACAGGATGGGAAATCGGAGGTCTCCGCGGGGAAAAAACAACAAACAGATCTTGTGTCTACAAAGCGGAACTCAAAACATTTTTTATGCATCGTGGGCCTCAGTAGAATCAGCAAGCTGTTTATAAAAAAAAAGGACCCAAATTGAACATTTGCTTGACATGATGGAAAGTGAGTGCTATTTTCTGTCATGCTGCCCCTATCCTTCATGGGAAAAGAATACATATTTTTTGCTGTTCTAAACTGACTTCACAGCTGCGAACTCCGTTTATGAATTATCTGACACATTCACTGCATTTTCCTGACAACAGTACTCAGTGGAAATTTCAAGGCGCCCTTCTCCTGACAAGTATAAATATCAATATTTGAATAAATTGTGAATTTTAAACCTCTCACTCCGATGCACCGGAGCTGGAGGAGCTGGCTCTAATTCCCTGGTGCATAAAGGAAGAAAATCGGTATGCAGCACTTCATTACAAGAAAGCTCAAGCGAGTGACATTTGAAGCACACATCTAAGTCGACCTGGTGAAGTTTGCTTCCTTCACACAACAAGTAGCAGCTTTGTTTTATTTCAACAGCCCCCCTTTCCCTGGAAGAGAAAAAGAGTGCGGGTTGTAATGGCTGAGAAGGTTAAATAAATAAAACAGAACTGATGATTCACAAACCGACAAGGCTTTAATCTTTAAACGCGTGTCATTTGTGGTTGGCTGTGCATGTACTCAGGCTGATTTTTATTTAATTCACTATAATAATGACCATTACTGTTATTGTTATCAATACAGAATATTGCATGTTAATCCAAAGCCCTGGTCCTATGGAGAGACCGTGTTCTTTATCTTCAGCTCATCTCAAGATTGTTTGATCTATCATGGTCCTTTATAAAAAATGTATAAAAAGCTACTACCAGACTAACTATGGGGGGGATTTCCTCAGCTACCTCCCAATTCTCAATCTTGTCAGAACAGTCATGTGACTAGTTTCAATGTAAAACATTTCAAAGTTTTTATTTTTATTTTTAATTGCTTGGTGTTTCTGGAGTCTGCTTTTTTTTCCGGGAAAACTACTTGGGTCAATGGCAGCGTGCCACACCCAGTGCCTATGACTACAACCCAGAAATAATCGCAGTAATCTTGCATAAAAACCAATTAAGCAACATTTCCTCCATTGTGCAAAGAAGATATAAACTGCCTTGTTTATGCTTTATTTACTCATGTTTAATTAATGCCCTCAGAGCAAGGCTGTTCCTCTTCCGAGCTCTGTCATCTGTTATTCAGAGTTGCCTTCTGTGTAAAAGACCTGTGCCCCCCGTTCAGTTTAGTTCTGCTTGTGGTGTACTTCCTCTCTCCTCCGTTTCCCTCAAGTCCTGCTTTCTGGGATTTGTATTCAAAACACAGTACAGCTGTTTTGGAGGCGCAGTTACCGAGGATTCTGTCTGGTAAAGTGAGGGCTGGACACTCTTTTTGTCAAATTCGGTGGGTTCTGGCGGTGAATTGGCAGTGCCGGGGGTGCATTTTACTCTTGACTGGACTGCAATTGCCAATCAGGATTAGCGGATCCAGTCAACGCCGATTTCCATTGCAAGGCGAGTTTATGAATAACAAAGGAAGGGCCAGCAGTAGTGACAGAAGATTAAAATCTCCCATGCAGGGAAACCACCCGATGCCACCGGGATGGGGAAATAAATAAACAGGGAAAGGAAGTCTTCAACGGATCAAATAGCAGAATATGTGTCTGCCATGTGAACATATGAAAAGATTGTTTAGCACTCAAAAGCATCTATGTTCCAGGTAAAATGATGAAAATCGTATATTTAAATGTTTTTTTTTCTTCATACAACCGGAACTTTTGTGTTGGTTTTTTGGACTGAAGCCATCGTCCAGGAGGTTGAGAACGAACAGGAAATGATGGGAAAATCACTGTTTCTCCCTCATTTCATTACCCAATTAGCAGTACTCTAGTTTCTCAAAGCAAGGATAGCATTACCTCTTCACTAATCTTTCTTATTTTTACAGTAGTCCCTGTTTTTTCCCACCCTCAATTTAAATGAATTTTACCCGACGATTGCTTCAAGTTTGCCATCATTGTGTTTGTAAGTAAAACATTTTTTAACAAATTTTTTCAAATGTCAGGTCATGAAAGACTTTTCTTCAGGGGAAAGACACGCCTTCTCAGGGAAATAAAAGGGCAACAGTGGAGCTGAAAAGTGTGAGATACAATCAAAGGGAAATAACATCAGTGCCTGACTGATTTCATTTAAGAGCCAATTACTGGTAAATGATTTTAAGAGCAGCACTCTCAATGGTGGATATCTTTATTAAGGCAGGAGTTAAGAGCCATCCGGATCCTAACTGGCTGAGGAGATTAAGCCTGGACTGATTGCAATTTAAGTGGTACACAGCTGGCCTAGATTACTCTCCTTGGCTTTGCTGTCTTAACACTGGAGATCACATATTGATCCCTTTTGTGAAGGTGAGGAGGTAACGTAAATAGCAATGAGTGGGAGGCCTGGGCCGTTGCTTATGACAAATTCCACAATGCAAAGGACGCTTTTGCACACTGGCCAACAGAAGCAACGGCCATCCAGCGTCAATACTGCTGCACTCAGCAACCAATCAATCGTTTTTCCCAGACTTGCAAAAGTATCATACCAATGGTGTCAGCACATATATTTCCTTCTAACCCCAGGGCTGATCTGAGTATGTAGTGACAGTAGGACAGTCAGGGCCAGTGGTATCAACAGCATGAGATTGTTACAAATAATTGTGCTTTCAGTTTAGCAGGGAATGACATGAGGCACAAGACTACGGTCAGGGCTTAATTTTAATCCTGCCGGAACAGGATCCGGGACCTCCCAGATTCGGACCGGCACCTATTCGATTGGATCTGAGTCCAATTCGGATTCGGACCGGCACCTAATTTGATTGCACCCTCTCTGTGTTCCGGGACCTCCTGATTTACAAATTAAGCACCGACTACGGTACTCAAAAGACAAAGACAAACACCCAATGAACAAACTTGAGTTTGCAGTTTTTATTTCCCCTTTCCACCTTTCTTCTTCATTGGGATCTTAAGTTACCGTGTAACAAACTACTCTGAGTAAATAATGTAACTCACACGGGCATTATTACCTAGGGATACACCTCAGACTCCGAGTTTCCCACTCTCACGATTATTCCAGGGCAATGCTAGCGATCAGGTCATCTTCAGCTTCTCTGTCCCCCAGCTCCCCTACACACCAAAAACATACATAACAACGAGGGAAAACTGAGCTGCAATCCAAACAAGGCCAGAAAAGGCGAGAAGGATTGTGCTTGGCTGCTCTTCATTACAGCCGCCTCAGACCTGGCGGGCTCAGCCGGAAGGGCTTCCAGCGGCTTACCTCGGACAAATAAACAACAAGTGCTTAAGATGGGGACGCCTTTGCAAAGCCGGCGCTACAATCAGGCGCTGGAGAACCCGACTGAATTTGCCCCGATCACAAAACAAAACCCCAGATTGTTTGCACGGCTCGCGAGTGCACGGCGGTGATGACTTAGAGGCTCGCCAGGATAATCCCGCCCGGGAAGAATCTCCAAAAATGTGCAGTCTCGTGGGGACCTGCGGTCAGTATTTAACTGTAAACTTCTGGATGTTTTAAGATGGGATAATTCCTTTCAGATGTTTGTGGCCTACGCTGGTTTCGAAAGGGCTCGGTCGGGGGAGCGGGACAGATTTGGAGTGAGATGTGACTCAGGAAGGACGTGTTCTCAAAGCCTATCCAAGCCTGTGAATATGTGTGTGGGCGGCCTTTTTCTGCCCGCGTGTGTGAGCATTTAATGACACAGAGGAAGTAAGAACTTAATATTAACATGCAGGAGATCATGCCACCCTTGGTGGTAATAATTGAGTTGATGCGAACAGGGCTTAACCCTTGTTTCTTTGGTGCCTTTACAATTAATGATGATTGTTTTCGACTCGATATTTCTCGTATTATTTGTCAAGGCACATCGTTTTTCTACCACATGAATCATTGTGCCAAATGTACCATAGTGTGCTTCTTCTATGAATGTGTGCAGACCGCTACTCTTTTATGAAGCACCCCTGAAATCCAAGCATTGCATTATGCGCACATTGCACATAATGAAGCCCAGTCTTGAGATGGAAGGGCGAGAGAGCACGACCATTCAATCCCAGCCACCCGTCTCTTTTCCACTCTCCGGGCTACACAGCCCAGAGGTTCATCGCCAACTGGAGGAGAGGCACGGCCCTCCTGGCCGTACTGCGAGCCTGGTAGGAGGTGCTCTGCCGATTTGACTCACCCCAGCCTGGGGACTGAGCGGATATGGTCAGCCTGCGCTCCAGTGCTTTCACTGACTGAGACACTCAGGAATCAGTTTAGAGATAATAATTACGATCATAACTGAAGTTTTTTTTTTTCTTAATTTGCCATTGTTTCTGTTCTATTCCTAATCAATATGAGTAAGAGCCTTAATAGTTTTTCATTCGGGATATTGAATTTGCAGCTGTACAGCAACTTCACAGAGGTGCTTTTCTATTGCTAATCAATGCCAATCAGTTCTAACTCTTGATGTTAAATATGGATTGATACAGCTGTACTGAGGGAGGAATCTGATTTTCAACTGAAAAACAATCCGCTGAAAGGAATCCACCATCAAGACAAGGGAACCTAGGATAGCTGAACTGAGATAAACCATACACCGCTGAACCTACACAAGAGGTCTATATGTGTGCTTACAACTGCTTATTTGAATATGTTATTTATCTTCATAAATACCCAAATTTTAAGATCAAGCAAAAGTACAGCACAGAGGGGGTGCAATAATGGTATGGATGGGATGAAAGTTAAAACCTTTTTTTCCCAACACTCTACTGAGAGCTCTGGTGATTTATGATGAACTGTGCACATTCTCCAATGTGAAACAATTTGCCTCAAAGACGTCCCCTGACTATCATAGTTGGACTTCTGAAACTCAACAAACCTGTGTTTTGTGTGTTTTTTACCCTTCAGATAACCATCATCTTCAAAAATTATTTACTCAGCACCCAAAATCATTTGATATGATTTACAGCATTAATACAGCCAGAAATAAGGGTGACTTATCTGACAGCTCCTTGCGAGGTTTAAGCGAAGAAATTATCAACTGCTAATGTCTGGCTCTATGATGATGAATGAGCGTTATATGACACCTAATGACTTTACTAAACATTTGGGATTTGTGTTAATAAACTGGCCGGCTGTGAACTAGCAGAGAGAATGAACAATCCCCTGGCTCCCTCTTACCACCAGAACATGACAGTTAAAGCATGTTTCCAATCTGTGATCAATTCATCATCCTAGCACCATTATACCGTCTTCATAAAAAGATAATTACTGACTCCCGGCATCACAACACTCGTATTTTGTTAAAAATGTGGGCGTTCATAAAAAGCACTGTCGACACTTTTTTTAACCACTCCTGGCTACAACTCTGTTGCGGATTGTGTTTTACGCGTGTCAAACTTCTAAGCATAGACACAATTCGCTCTGCAGCGGGATTCTCAGCGGGGCTGTTCTGAGAGCCTTTGGGACCTATGATGTTAAACGCATCAGGGTGAAAACAATACAGGCAAGGAAGAGGCCAAGGTGATCTGAAGATATAATTCCAAAGCAATTATTGCGTTTTCTACTGGAATGGAAACATAGTCTAAATATTGTCCCAATGAGCAATGTGAAAATAACTTAAATACCATTATAGGGGTAATAGTAAAGCTATTTATATATTAGCTTTAATGTGATGTGATGAAAAAATGTTTTTTTATGATAATGCTTTTTACCGTTTCTTTTTGGCGTGCTATAATCACAACAAATTAACATTGTATCATATTTTTAAACAAATTACAATTCCATAAATTGGTAGCAGGGTTCTGGGCTCCCTAATTGCTGGAAACGATGTTAATGAAGTCTTTAATATACAGCGGTGCAGTTATGCTGACAAATAGCCTTGCAATAGCTTATGCCTTTCAGCTCATACACATTTCTGAGCCCAGAGGTATGCCCGTCAGAATGTTTCCAATGCTGTGATATTTTCTCAATTTATGATTGGTTCTTATACTTATGTGGTTAAAGAGTATTTCATTTAAACCAGATCCTTCCAGATCCTCCCTCTATGCTATTTTATAAAAGTAAGATGTACAAAACAGTCAGGGCAGAGCAATGTTGCTGATGACAATGTAGGACACTATTAGAAATAGTGTGTCAGCTTTAATACATGAAGCTTGTTCGTGGGTCTGTTCTCCAGATTCATCACCAGTTCCCCCAGTGGGCCTAGAGCAGCTAAGGACCAGTGAGTTTCTCTGAGGTAACTGATGGCCTGTGCCCAATGGCAAGATCGCTGTCCTGTGACCTCCAATTGCTGGGGCTGGCACCATGTCCAATGCAATCCCTACAACGTTTCCTAACCTCATATCTCTGGTGTCACACAGCAAATTGCAACATCCAGAAAATAGAAATAGATGGTATTACATGCTGTTGCTGCTCCCAGCAAACATATAGTGAATGGATGAATGACATAAGAGTTCCCTCGGAGGAACCACATGATCCCTGCACACTGATCTGATTGACAAACCTTTCCTAATGTGAAACAAATGTTGAAGGTGTCAACTTTTGCATGACCGTAAAACCTCTACATTACTCCGGCTCAGTTAAAAAAACTACGCATAACCCTCAACATGGTCTTGGGCGCGGTTTTGTGCACAGATATTGGCTCAGCTCATCCAACATTTGGTTTGATAATTAAAGGCTCTTAAAAAGGCTTGAAAGAACAAAGCAGAGCCTTCTCATTGCACGCAACCGAATACATTTTTTGAAACCTTTTATTATTTCTAAATGTGAGGTTTTATAAAACACAAATGAATAGATTCAAAATACAAAGTAAATTCAGATATTATGAATGCTGAATTTTTGAGGAGATCCTGCAGTGATGTGCTGAATAATTTAAGACCACTGCGTGTGTATAAATGTTAACCCAGCAATTAAACAAGTTTGACAACAATGTAGAATAAATCTTGATTTACAACGACAATGAGTGTTTCAATGTATTTTCTTCTCTCTTAAAAACAAATGTTGGTATGTAACCTCTGTTCTTTCCTCACCTCGATACAAATGACTGATCACTTAAATAACTATGATAGAGTTCCTCGTTAAAATTGTGTCAGTAAAATAAAATACTAATGATCTTCATGACACCAGTTCCAGTTAAACCGGTCGGGTTTATGCTCCCTTCTAACAGCTGAACCTGGGTTTTGTGGATGTGAGTTCAGCTTAAATCAAGCCCTTTTCCTGGACGACAGTCCATAAACCGTGCTGCTCGTCAGTGAAGAAAACTCCCACCAAAGTGCTCTCTTTGATGCACAATAGCAGACTGATGTCCAGTCACATTCACACAAAGTGAACCTGGAAAGACTGATCAGTCTCTACATGAAGTAAATTCCCCAGACCCTATGCTGTCTAATTTAGAAAAATCTACTATAAAAGGACCAGCGTAAATCTGGTAAATGCCTTTGCGTATCAATGTCGCCAGAGTGAGCGCTGTGCTTGAAAGCATGTCTCAATTTCAAATAGCCCAGCTCTCTCTTCATTCTGTCAAAATAGCTTCTTTCAGCTGTGATAGGGAGAGATGTCTCTGCAAATGAACACTTCCTTCTCAAACGCGAGACCGTGTTTTGTCCTAAAGTGGCAACAAGCTGGAGCCAGCATCAGGCTTTATGTCATGTGTCTTACAACAACACAAATGTATTTTGCTCTCTGCTCACCTGTTAAACTGAATTTGCTATACATGGCTAGGAAGGTACAACACCGCCCTCACAGTTAATCGTGCAAATCCCACTTATTACAATAAAGTCATACTAGCATTCCGGCCTTGCTAGATTGCCGTCAGAATCACTTTATTTAAAACAGTATAGAGCTTTATTCCCTAATAAATATATGATCCCAAACAACAAAATCTAATTTAGATAATGAGGACAGGACCCTTCCGAGTGGCTCAGTCGATAAAAGGCCGTCACTTGAGCGGAGACAGAAACCGATGATGCGGGTGTGAATCCAGCCCGTGCCACGAGCTGATTGTGACCGCGGCAGCTCGGCATAGCCTTAAGTGACGCCAAAACTCTTGTGTGGGCCGCGTGGCCCGCAGTGTGTAAGTGAGACGAGTGGCTGGAGGGCGACCGGGATTGTAGGAGAATAGTCGTACTTCCTCACCCCCCCTCGTGTGGTGGTGGGAGCTGTAGCAACGAGCCAGGACACATTAGCACAATGGCCCTTTCCAAATTGGGTGGGAAAAAAATTGGCAATTCCAAATTTACAAAAAAATGGTAAATGAAAATGAGCACAGTGGTTTGGGGTGTTTATCACAGCGACTAAGTTAATTTTGTCAAAATGCAAACTGAGAGACGTCTGACAAGCAAAGGTAAAGTTCCCTACCCTTAGTGGAAGTGAGTTTTTTTGAGATGCAAGGAATTTTCCCTGTTTGCCTGCCCTGCCCCCACTCCCTTGTACCTCATAAATCCATCTTTACTATTAAATGTGCAATTTCCATTAATATTTGCATTAATTGCTTAATAGATACTTTAACACAAAATGTGTTCTTCATTTCTGCAGTGGGGTAAAATATCCCATTTCAGGAGAAACCCTTTTTACACAGTGTAATCAGTCAAAGACTGATCCAATAGAATTATCTTTTTTACACTTGACAATGTGCTACTAGAGGAATTCCATAGAATTCAGTTTTTGACCCCTTGTCGCTACTCTCTCCCTGTTTGTCCTTAAACTTGTAAACTGTGAACCTGCCCATTCTCTTGTCCAAAGGTCGCTTGGGGCGACACAACCGAGCGCACATACAGTCTTGTAATACAATTCTCTACGAAACAACAAATGATACAAATACAAATTTCTGCCCTAGTGGGCATGAGTGGGCAACCCTTCATGCAGGTCTGTGATGTGTTTTCCACCAGTCATCTGATTAATCAGACCTACACTGCATGCTTGAGAAGCCCAGGCCGCTCTTCCAACAGACTTAAACACAAACAGTTTACTCGTCAGACACACAGCTTGTCTGTCGAGCAAACAGACAAACAGCGGAGTATCACCCCCAATGTGACGCTCTCGGTTCGAGGCAAAAGTGAGAATCAATCTGCCCCGCGGTGCCTCACGGTCGGCCACCAGTCCGCGAAAGCGAGACAGGGAATTAACGCTAAACGCACCGCTTTAATTACATCATGCAGTTGTAGTGAAAACATGTCATGTAAGAAGTTAATAAAGAGGGCCCGCTTTGCAGGTTGTCCAAAGGCGTCGTTGTCAAAAACCTTGCCCGTTTCCCAGCTGATGTGTAATTAAAATGATTTCGGAAATCCTCCTTGGCAGGCAAGGACTTAGCCAAAATGTAAATGACATTAAAGGAGACAATGAATTTAATTTTGTTTAATGTCCTTTTTTTTTTTTTTTGGCAGATCCTAATTTACATAGCGTTTCTAACAAAAGCGCTGACCTTATAAAATCTGGCATTTGTACAGCTTCCTCTGAGTCTGGTTTAATCGTGCTTTTGCAAAGCCATAAGGGAGCAGGCTTCAAGTTTTCTGCTTGGTTACAGAGCAGAAAGAAAACACCAGCAGTGGTCAAATGTTGATTCTTTCTGCTTCTGATGACAACCAGACGAGAAGACACGAAGTCTAGGAATTTAACCTTGTAGCAATTTGTTAGATTTGGTACTTATCAAATATAATACTTTGCAAAAAATGCCTAGCGAGCGCAGAATATAATTAGCATTGAGCAAAATCAGCGTTAGATGAAATTGCATTATATTAATACTTTAACAGTGTCATCAGACACTTGACCATTATTACCCTTATGACATCAACTACACATGTAAATAAATCTAAACACCATTGGAATCG
>JAOYSI010000014.1:1620149-1632162 GCA_025775065.1 Hiodon alosoides | reverse complement strand
GTCATCAGACACTTGACCATTATTACCCTTATGACATCAACTACACATGTAAATAAATCTAAACACCATTGGAATCGGAGTGTCCCTGGTTATGGTTGAGCTGTACATAAAAGAGATGATGTAGGCACTTCCTTATACACACAAATTAAATGCTCTATTGTATGTAATCAAAAATAATTAAACCAATGACATGAAAATCTGTGTTAGTACAAGTAACTGTCAAACCCCACAAAAATGAATAGCAAAAAGTTTTTAAGTATGGCCTAATGGGAAGATAGATTGAACCAACCCCCAAGTAACAGTACCAGAATCATGGCTTATTTTCTTTTGCCAAAAATAAATATGTATGATCTACAGGCATCTGAGGTCAGCTTTAAAATATTTAAAGATCCATCAGGGCTGAAACTCTATAACAGCTGTTAAATTTGACAAAGGTTTTTTTTTTTTTTTTTCATAAATCTAAAGTAGTAACAAACTCCAAGAGAAAATGGGATAAACAGATGTCTGGCTTGACTGCAGGAAAATAGGACACATTTGGAATGATAAGTCTCCTAAACTCCGGTGGAAATGCCAGATCCGCGAGGGTGCCAGTTACTGCCAAGCAAGATGCCAGCTAGCAGTATGACTGTCCCCCGTACCATCTGGGAAAATGTTGCTGCGAATGCTATCGATAATGGATTACAAGTCTTTCTAACAGGCCCCAACACTGCTGCCGGCTAACTGCTTAGATACTAATGTAATCAGACTGCCCCTAGTCCGCCTCCGCCATCGGTCTTTTCAAAAGCTCAGCTCTGAGCTTCCTAGTGCATGTACGGTCTGTCCAAACGTAGAAAGAAATTACAACGTTCAGTGCGTTACGCTAACACAACAACTTTGTGTTTTGTATAACATTCAGATAAGTTTAAAAGCTGCATTTAAAGACCCGTGCAGCGCTGTCATTTTGGCAACCAGAATGCTTTCGGCTCACTCGGATAAATTCACCTGCTCGCCGTTGTGCACAACGTAAAAGCCTAATAAGGAATATAGGCTTTTGTGATTTCACAGCACAGATCACTCTGCATAGAAAAATGATACTATGATCCCATTCAGCTATGTCACAATGAAAATGTAAGCTTTTTTCTGCCCTGTTTGAGCTTGGAATATCCCTTCACCACCTTTCCTGCTCTTTAATTCTCACTCAACCACACTCCTTCACCCATTGTATTCATTTTATTCAAACAGCTCCACTGTACAATGCTTTGTGAAATTTCATACGTTAAAGCCTATTCAGAGACAGTACAAAGCAAAACAATTTAAAGGATGTTGAGATGTGTTAATATCGGTGACACTTTATGTTTTGAAGTGCGCACCATGTATTACTTTGAGGGCAAATATATCAGAGGCTTTACAAGGGGAGATGATCTGTAGAACAAGCTTCGCTTTTTAATTGAACTCTGCAGGAAGTACTCCAAGGGTTTGATTTTTAGGTTTACAAATCAATCGTAAGATCAAAAGTGTCTGATTTCATCGCCAAGGCTTCGAATTACTGGATGTTCCTCCTAACGTGAAGATAATAAATGTGGTCACAAACCTCAGTCAATGATTTGATTATTGGTTAACATCTTAATGTCATATATATTTAATGGGTGCACGGATCTGAATATTCCTACGGGGTGTCAAAGAACCTCTCTTTTATTCCTCTGAATGCCAGGAACTCCATTTACAGTTCTTATGAGACAGAGTAAGCATACTGCTCAAGCACAAATGAAAGTGTATAACATGCCATTAAAAGTCAAACTACCACAAATAAATGTATCTGAACAACCACAACCACAAACGCGACCACAAAACTAAACCGTATCCATCGTGCTTTCACTGTGAATATTCATTTGTGAGTGGATTGAAATAAAAATCAAAGCACATAAAAACAGTAATAACTGCTCACTTTAGTCTGACATTTTCAGATGTCCATACAGTAGACTTCCGGCACATCACCCCCCCCCCCCTCCCCCCCAATGGCATTACATTATTTTTAGAGTTTAAACTAAAAAAAATCGTTCTGAATTTTCATAGGAAGACCAAAATATTCTACCAGAAAAAATGTGCTTAAATAAATTAACATGCAGCTGTTTCCATCACCAATGCTTAAATCATTTTAACACACAGTATCCATACCTTGTATTTCTAACTAAAACGAACAGGGCAGAACAACTAAGAATATGATGCTGAAAATACTGTTCAAATGAACCTTCTTGGAACCACTCACTATTAAATTTGCTATATTAAACTCTTTTTTTACAAATGTATCCAATTACAAAGCATAATTGAAGCCTTACACCAAAATTAAATGTTGATTTATGTTTTTAAATATAAATCAGTGTGTGGTGTATGTAATATTAATAATTAATTTATCTATTGCATATAGAGATATTTAGAAAGAACAGAAGCTTTGTGTGTGATTTGGTTTACATTCAGTCTTACAATCTGTGAGTCCTGTCTTCACATGGATGGAACGTTGTGAGAGTGAGGGTAACAACTGGTCAGGCGTATTTGATTACTAATAAGAAAGATGTTCCCCCTGTCGAATACCAACATTCTCCACTAAGTAAACAGTGATTCTGGTTACTCAAACATTAGCACTCCTGGCCACTGGCGGTGCATGTTCCGCCCGTCATAACTTTTCTGCGTTTAATTTTTCAGTCACCAGACTGCAGAGTTCAAGATGAAAAGATTATTCCGCACAATCAAAGCAGGAGAAATCCAAAACAACCAAGACGGCATTGTGCACTGCAGTGGTCTCATCCACAAGCTATTCCTAGCTATATATTACACCAATATTCATTCATTTAGAGCCTGGCATGTTTCACCGCTTTAATTAATAAAATTTGTTAGATGTATTGAGCTTTTGAGACGAAAACTACAGAAAAACTCAAAGTACAAAATCCATTCATATCAAATATTACCAACTGTTGTGTCATTCAAAATTCTAAACTAACTAAACTAAAAGAAGCAAACTGAAGAAAAATAAACATCCAATAACATAACATATATATAGTACAGCAGATATAATAAAATAGCGTACAAAATAATTATAATTATAACTATACTTTAATCATGAGAAAGTCCAAACAGCTTGGGGGGGAAAAGAAATGACAATGACAATAAGATACTTTGCAAATGAGGAAGAAGAGTTCCATGGAACATCTCTGCATGTAAAGCCAGAAAGACTCTAGGCATAAACTGCTCCTCACAGCAAGAGGAGAGGCAGCTGAAACCACTTCCCCTGACAACTCGCAAGCAATTAACGATTCCCCACAGAGTGGGCCGCCAGGTTTCCAAGTCAACCCACCTGTGCATGATAACGCAGAACAACAATGCAACAACAACAAAAAATAATAATTTACAACAGCGCCCCATCCACAACAGCAAGGACAAAATGAAAAGAGTTGCCTACCTGTCTATTATGACGGGGTCCGAAGGAGTTTCATTCCTGTTGCCACAACTTTTCTTGTCACAGCACCGGCTGTATGAGACAATAAGTACAGTCACAACAAGTACCATTGAGCTGTGCGCATTTTATTTTGGTTTGATAATGTGACTTATCGAGTATCGCTCTCTCTATTCCATTTTCTTTTTCAATGCAGGGCCTGATCATCAAAGTGCAACTTGCCGTTTCAAATAGGCATGCAATGAATCACACTCAAGTTAGCATCTACTAATGCATTGCAGCTAAAAGATGGAAAACAACATGTTGTGGTGTTTGTCTTAGCAGTGAACTGAGAAGAGGCAATGCCAGGAGGCTGGGGAATCACTTTTTCACAGCTTCAGCTTTTGTTTACCTCTAATTGTCAAGCTGTTATTTCTGGAGAAGATGCAAAATGCCACCTTCAACCAATATTTCTGTGGGGCATTTATTAATTACAAGCTCAGACGCCTGCATCCATTTTTCATGAAGTGGCACCATTCCTGTTCTGTAAGTCTACCTATAGTCCGTTTTTGGAAAAAATAAAAAACTTTAATTAAAATAGAAATTAAACAAAATGTTACGCTTCTTGCATTTTAAAAAAGCATATTCATATAATGGTTACATATCTAAATTAGCTAAATTAACACCATATGGTAGGCATTGAACATAAAGCCTTTTAAAGAGCTGACAGCTAAAGTGATTAAAGAAAGTATACTGTCTTTCAGTTAAAGCTTACATCACATCTGTGCACTTCCCATGCTAATTGCAGCAAACGGATAACTTGATAATAAAGAAATGTATCTTCATTGGTTGTACTTTATATTTAAGTAGCCATTATATGTATATATGTGCGCTTTCAGTGGGAAAATCGGTTATTTAGCAAACATATATAATAGTAAGGAATAGTATGCCCCTTAGAGTATGTCGCCTGTTACTGTAGTCTGTGGCTCAAAGTACTTCTTGATCTCTACTGGATACTGACAAGCAACTACGTTTCACAGGTCATGTGGAAAGCGTGTCGGAAATAACATTCACACTTACGTATTATTAAAAGGCAAAATCTTTAAGAAAGAGAAAACATGGGAAATGGTTCACGTGAGTTTAGACGCCATCACTCTGTCATCTATGCGTCGGTGGTAAAAAAGCAAGGTTAACACGGTGTCTAAATGCAATTCTCATATGCTGGAACTCAATAGAATTCCCACGTTTGTAGCGGGCCGTTGTGTACATGTCTATATATATGAATGTGAGAGCTTTGGGAATACGTAAGAAATGTGGAATCGGATCATTTCAGTCTCGTTTTTCTTATTCCATTTAACACGTGTGTCAAGTCAGTCCTCTGAAGTTTCGTGCTCTAACGCGTTTAAGTTTACGACAGACACCAGATCAAGCTCTCCGCGTGAGTTATGGGTATTTTGAAAGCAGGAACTGTGTGTTGCACGATAGCTGTATTAGAATGTAGTGCACCTCAGTGTTTTACTTTGAAAAGTTTATTGTGCTGTCTGGGTAGGTATGTTTATTTCTCATGGTCTAATTTACCTACCAGAGCATTACATACATGCATCTATTAAACCACTGACCAAGAATATGTCCGTCGTATTTGCCTTAAGGCAGTATTTATGCTACGTACATCGTTTCATAATACTCAGCTCTGGGGAGGTTTCAATTGTAATTGCATTCAAAGCAACAACAAAATGCGCATGTGTAAACCAAACGGTGAAAATGTACGTCGCAAAAACTGAAATAGCAAATATGAATCGTAATCTCTTACCTGCACATTATTTCGTGTGTAAGGAGGACTCGGCACATTTCTGGATTTTTGTCTTGGCCTTCATAAATAATTGCCTTAAAATGAAGCAAGACACATACCAAACACATGTAAATTAAATTTTGTGTGATATCTAAACATGGGGTCATTTAACATTAGTTGAATAATAAGACGGGAAACAGCCCAGCAAAACATGAAAGTAATCAAAATCAATTTAAAATTGTAAAAGAAAAAGAAAAAAAAAAACTACTGTGTTGGTGTATACAACATAGATATGATGCACCTAGAGCGTATCTTTATAGATATATATTTTTTTTTTTTACTTTTTAACTCTTAAAAATTATTTGATAATAAAATATAATTTACTGTAAAAATATATAGTGTAATGAATAAATATAAGCGTGACATTTAAAAAAAAATTACAATCGTTGCGCTAAAGTAATATTAGACGCATGGAAGATATTTTAAATACCTTGAAATCTTACTTATGGTGATCAATGCAGTAATTTAATAATACGAATTAGAATACTAATACTAATAATAATAATACAGTTTTCATTATGTTTACCGTGCAACCTTAAATCGCTAATAGGGGTTTGTCTTATAGGCTACGCAGAGACAGCTCTAATAGCCTACGTCCACAACCTCAAACGGCAGTATGGTGAAATCAGTAGATATTTGGGGGAAGTGCTAATGGCCAATCTGTTGTTTATTTTAAGCTGCTAACAATGATTTTTCTTTGGACAAAAAGCGGTGTCTGGGCGTACGGTTGAGTAATTTTTGAGCATTGGCTGAAACAGATGGCGTAGAGCTGTAGGTGCGCACTCTCGCCTTCCATTCTTCTGCTCTCTCTCTCCCCATCTCTCCCCATCTCTCACTCCACGTCGTTTGAATGCTTTACTACTCTGTTAAGCGCAACACTAAGAATCATAGGCTAATGCTTTTAAAACTACCTTACAGGAATAGCCTACAAGCGTGTTTGTTTATAAGAAGTAGTGGTTGTCACAGTTCTTTATTTTACACGTCAGTTATTATTTATTGAAACCAGAGATTATTTATATTCGTGGGATGATAAACGTCAAAATATAAAAGTCGAAAAGTCTTTTTTTCGGTCATTTAAGGTAATTGGGAGTAACCTCATTCTTTACGTTTGTGGCGTGCTTGGTATCTACGGTTTGTGGTGCATATACAGATTCATAAACTTAACTGAGCCATGTTGCCTTTATATTTTGGAAGATTCAAAGTTTTAATTTGCAGTTCAAGTTGTCACAGTGGTTTAAATGACGACAATGTTTAAACCCAGTCCCAGCCCCCCAGAAAATACGTTTATCATAAGGCCATCCGAACTTGTTAGTTTATTTAAATGTTTATTTGTAATCATTCGTTCCGAATGTACACAAGTTTGAACTAGACAACTTTTTGGAGTAAAGGGCCTTTTTTATGTTGGACTCATCGCGAAAGGGTATTTCTGATATTACTTCTCGTAAAACTATATTTATTTTTTAGTTAGCCATATTTGATAACGCATTAAGTGCACTAATGTTTTTTCTTCATTTTGAGGATGTCATTTATGTCCGCCGTAAGACGAAACATTTTAAGTGCAAATGGGAACAGCGAAAAGGGTTATAACAAAACAAAGAGAAACATATTCTGTTCTAATAATTTAGCAGGCCTGCTTGTTAATTAACATTATGCGTCTTTCTTTAACAATTGGTAGCGGTAAACAAAATATTGTAATTAATAAAGAAGCCGGCGTATTATTGAGTTTTATTGAAAACAGATGTCATACGCGTGTTGTATGCCGTTTCCGGAAAATGTATAGCCCATAAGCGTAATTGTTTTATTTAGTTTAGTTTTTTCTTGAAAAGTGTAAGCTTCTTTCGCAATAACCGGCGACTGGCAATGACCAGATACTGCAGACCCCTCCAGATAACCTCAGCTTTAAAAAAACAAGGGGTGATTTCAGGGGTCATGCAACCACTGCTAGGCATGTCAGTATCCTCTACTCATACCTTTTTGAACGCTGTACTGAAAGTAGTTTTCAAAAAAATAATTTTTTGTTTTCGAAAGAATATTAATTTATAAAACAGATACTAAACATACTAAAATTGAATCGTGCAAAATACCAATATTCTTGTTTACTAAAGGTACATTGCACATGTACACTGTGCAGAGGCTTAATTATTACATAATTTACATATTTTAGTACGAGAGAAAATCATGCAGCTACAAACAAAATATAACACAACCAGAGGATATTAATATTAAAATGTCTTACCTGTTTCGTCATGGAATCAATTAGCCGTACATATAGATCCTGCTCTGTTCTGACGCCTGGTGAAAATGATTTTTTAAAATTTAGATAAAGAATCATAAGGCAAAATCATGTTAGATAATTCTGTATTATAATTGTCACTTTCAACTTTTCCACGTGCTTATTGCTCAGTTAAAATCTAATTAATTAAATAGTTCCACTATAATTCCAATAATTGCGGTTTAAAGAAAAACAAGGATAAAGTCCTCTCGAAGGGTAACAAATAAATTAAACGCTAACTTTAATGCGATACTTTATTAATATTCCCATCAATAACGTCTAACTACTGTTGCTGTTGCTGTAGTATTTATATCCTATCCACCTATCCATTGAAAACGCTGAATTGCTGGTTGATTCACAAATTATTATAATAAATTGCAAAATACACACAATCTCGATTGTGAAAATGGACTTACCATTGCTGTACAATAACTGTAGTTTGTAATGAATCCCATTGTTAGTTTTTTCACTGTTTGGTTCCTGTAAATAACCAGCAAGGATATGTTGAGATAGAATAGTAGATATGACGTGTTCGTATTTGATTCTGATAAGCTATGCATATTTGTAAGAATACATGTTATCTAAGTAGAATATAACGTTCAATATGATACTGAATATACTACGTAGTATAAACAGTCATTGATAGCTTCTGCACTTGTTCGTCGCTGGGGGTAATATAATCAACTGCTTTGATTGTAAAAAGCAAGTTTTTCAAGAGTAGCCTAGCAGAAACAGTTAACAATTTTTAAATCACGAAGATATATACTTATGTAAAATATCAAATAAAAAATATATTTGCTGTCCTTCAAGAATATATTTGATACTCAAATATTTAATGTTTCCTGCCCCGGCGGATGATACCAAGAACTCAGTGTTGCACGTGGCTCCACCAATGTAAAACTATAGTCGCCGTAATATTGTGTACTTAAAAATGAAAAAGAAAAAAAAATCATTGTTTTGGACGATATTCCAAAGCAGCGCTTACTTTCTCCTTCTCCACAAAGTCCACAAAAGTTGTCCTTTCGATTTCCACGGGTTGCCCCTGTCTGTCATACAGAGCCAGGACAAAGTGGAAAAAATTTGATTTTCTGAGGTTGGAAGGCGGTTGCTTTTCATAATGCGCCCGAGCCAAACCCAAACCGCTGCGGGGAGAAAACAAGAAACAATCTCGGTTAAGTACCACGGGCACCAGAGATAAATAGAAATGATGAAAACATTGGAGAGCGGGAAGCACGTTTGGGAGATAAGAGATTTCTTGATTTGTCACTATAACAGTATGATGTTTTATATCATATGATGCAATGAAAGGGGAAAACGGAAGAGGGGCATTGGGAGATAGTAATTGATACAGAGTATTGTGGGGATTTGGGATCGATATGAGAAATACATTAAAAAATTAGATGTTTTGGCATGCATACCTTTGGGCGGCAGTGTTAGCATCCACTACCCCAGATGTGTGCATCCACGATCGGACTGGATTCATCCCACTAACCAGCGGCTCCTCTTTCATTGTTGTCCCACCTCTTGGTAGATTTTCCTGAATCCCAAACATTAAAACAGTTTATGTGCAAAACCAACTCCTACCAAGGGGGTGAGGATTAAGGAAATGTCAAAATGTTTTTTTTTTCCTTAGCGATTAGGATGTAAGAGATCCTGACTTTGCTCGTGAGTGATCAGTAGAAAGAAAACCCGGTCCTCACGTCTTGTTTCCTTCTTCGATTTGTCCTGTATTGGCACGACATAAACAATTCACACAGAGTATTGTACTTAGCCGCAACTTGGAACGTGATCCTTTTACTTGAAAAGTAGTTCAGCTCGCAGGTTTTTTTTTTTTTTTTTTTGGTTGTTGTTTGTTTGTTTTGTTCTTTCTTTTTTTGTCGTTGTCGTTGTTACTTTTTGTATTAATATTAACAGAAAATAGAAATGTTTCTTGCTTGTGTTTTTGTGATGCTCTTAGTGGGGTGTCATCCTTCGACAACAGCATCAAAAACCTTCAGGACACTGCTGAATCGACCACTTCTGGCATGCGCTCCTGCTCCAAAAGACAAATAAACGGAAAAAAAGATTACCATAGAGGTATTCCCGGACACAGCAGAGGTTGCTGAGGGGCCTTAAGCGTCTTGTAGAATCGGTGGATGCATACAAAACTGTATCCCTCTATCCCCTAGGAATGAAATCTTTCCCGGGAGCCAAAACTCTAAACCCACGGGAGCAGCACTGTCAGAATATGACGCTCATGGGGCGTAGCTTTTACCATATATGGAACACTCAAGATTCCTGACTGCCAGCGGTACTCGGCTTTGTGAATACTGACTATTAGCTGCAACTTGAGAACACTAGCACTACCTTTCTGTAAAAATGTGGTGAGTTCATTTTTCTCACTCAAATTACCGTTCAAAAGATAGAAGAATATAGGCTAATAAGAAAAATGACTTAATCTGTCGAACGTCGGTCTGACATTTATTTATTTATTTATTTATTTTGGGAATTAAATATTACAGTAAATGCGATGCGAAGGAGTATATCCTTGCCTTAATTCATCAGGATAAAATAATCAAGGCCATCTAAAAAGAATAGGCTACGTGATTTGATAGCGTACAACAAAGACCGTTTAATAACTAAATTATCATAACTATATTAATCGCATAATACATGCTCACAATAAAACATTTTACATTCATGTTTTCCGTTATAATTACTCTCCTTCACTGACAAGTGTCAAATCGACAATGTCATTAGTACATAAAATCAATGTTTTTAAACATCATCCTCGCGTGTGTTAAAAGTCCACGTAATATAATTTTAATATAATTGCATTTAACGATTAGTACTTGAAGGTAAAATATGGAATTAAATAAAGCTTCTTTTAAATTAATAAGCAACGATTGAATACATGGTTTCATAATAAAGAATAAATTGTTCGGGGTGAGAGAAACACCTTTTTTAATTTTTACATGTTGTAAATTAGGCCGTATTACATTAGATGTCATCTGATTGCTTAGTATGTGTTTAATTTATTTTAATTTAAATGTATTTCATGTTATCCTGTAAGAATACCCAGGGGACGCACAGGGTCTGGCTAACCTCTGTTCCTATGGAGAAGAGCTGGTTGGCTTTGATAATAAAATAAATTAGAATAATCATATAATTGATTAATGAGATTTAAGGTGTGTATGTCATGCTGTGTATACGTGTTTATATGTTTGTAAGTTGCGAGTTTTGTCAATTATTATGCGTGTATAAATATTTTAATTCATTGGTGACAATACAAGTCCGATTTATTTTATTAGGGACGCCCCCCAGTCTACAGCACGAAAGAAGGGTTGATGAGTGGAGCAGAGCGGAAGAGATGTGTCAGAGAGCAATCTATTTTGCTGGTGTTAAGGGTTAATGACTATTGCCAAAGATAAGTGAATTATCAAAAGCTGTTGCTATTGCCTCGAATCAGAATTCCTTACATTTCCCGATCTTCTAATTAAATACGTGAGTATAATAAAATCCAATTTTTTGACAATTGGTGGATAATTAATTTTACGAACTGAACTTCGCGTGCAAATGCTTTACAAATGTTGATACTGGACATTATCTTCACGTGCAAATGCTTTACAAATGTTGATACTGGATATTATCTTCACGTAAGCAAATATAGTGTAAGCATCTTCTGAAGTTTTGGTACATTTTTTTTAAATCAGGGCAGAAACATTTGTTAAGCGCTAAACTTTAAACGTGGAATTCGTTTAAGATAAATAATGTTGTCTTATTTATGCTTAGTATAAACAAGTTAATCGTATACATTTATAAAACACCCATTTGTAGATTTAATTAGAATTGCATGGCAATGGTTTATTCGTGTTCAACATCGACAAAGTCATTGCTTAAAGTCATTTAATTTATCTTTAATACAGATTACACGCATCAAGGCGATTTAAATCTGATTACCATATTAGAAGTTTTTAAAGTTTTTTTTAAATCATTTTAAAGCTGGTACTGTTGACTGGATCGGTGTAAAGTTATCTTACTAACCTATCACGTAGGTAATGACCCAATCCTTAAAAAATGACTTTTGAACCTTATTTGAAAACAAATGCAGCTGCTCCACTATTTTGCAAGATATTTGGCGAAAATGAATGCAAATCTGTGTTCAGAAGCCATCTGGCCAGAAATGGGGGAATCAGCTGCTCTTCACAACAGGCGCTGAGCCTGAATTTATTTCGCTCGTTTTCTAAGATCATCTGGTCCTAGATCCATTGCATAGAACAGGCGCCTTTTTATTCACCGACTGCTACCTATATAACAGTTTACTTTTAATCATGACATTATTTTTAGGTACCATTATATCACCTCGAACATATTAAACTTGTTCTATGATCTAATTGCCCATTATTGCATTCAAAAGTGATATACATATGAATTAAATATATGGGTATACGAATAAATGAAATAAAATCTAACATAACGTGTTTGTCTTCCCTTCTGTAACTACACA
>JAOYSI010000014.1:1602476-1620049 GCA_025775065.1 Hiodon alosoides | reverse complement strand
GCTATTTCAAAGAAGCTTTCCGATCATTTGTTGTGCTTATTGAGAGTATATCTTACATTTGTGTTGATGCCATTCAATTGTAAACACTATTCGTGACACTTTACCGATAATCCTGCCTGTTTTATATCAAGAGGCAGGGAAATCAATAACCTGGAGATGCAATACTAAAATTGGCGAAAATGTTATCTGCATAAGGTAACAAAGGGCTGCGGAAATAACTGTAACTAACATTGCTTTACCTATGACTACGGTTCAAATTGTACTGGAAGGCGATAGAAAATAAACGATTCGTCATTTTCTCTTACCTGCACATAATTTCGTGCGTGAGAAGAACTCGGCACATCTCTGGATTTTTGTCTTGCCCTTCATAAATAATTGCCTAAAAATTAAAGAAAGAAACACGTTAGTGATATAGACTGAACAGTTAAATTACACATTAGGCCTACGATAAAAAAATGTAATATATTCTGAACAATGCAATAATGTGCGATCACTAATTTCGCGGGTTTAATAGATTAGTTTAGTTCTACATTCGGCCTATTGTATATTTTCCACCATAGATATATTTTAATTTGTTTTAAAAACTTTCTGAAAAATAAGCAATTTCTCATCTAATGTATTCATGTAAATAAAAACTGGATGCACGGCTCAGAAATTAATTTAAAATAAAGCATTTTTTTTAAAGCCAATCGGATGCATATAAAAAAAACGAAATAATTATTCCGAATAAAAACTTTATGGATGTTGGTATTAATATCTAGGTATTGCCGTGTCAAATTTTGCGATATCACTGAAATTAAATTAATAACACTGTGAATGCATTTTTTTAAAATATGCTACAAGATAGATTAACAATTAAATTAAATAACTAATGGAGGTTTTCGTATGCAGAGGGGCGCTTTAAATAATGCCCACACCCGTATACATCAACATGGTTATAATCTGCAGATATTTGGGGGGGAAAAGTGCTAATGGGCAATCTGTTGTTTATTTTGAGCCGCTAACAATGATTTCTCTTTGGATAAAAAGCGGTGTCTGGGGGTACGGTTGAGTAATTTTCGAGCATTGGCTGAAACAGATGGTGTGGAGCTTTAGCTGCGCTAGCCTTCCGTCCTTTCGCTCCGTCTCTCTCCCTCCCTCCCTCCCTCTCTCTCTCTCCCCTCTCTGTCTGCGATTCAAAGGAGCACACTTCACTGTGCTCGCCCGCGTGCAGGGCAGACCCACACGTTGCTTTACTCCTCTCGGTGGCGAGCAGCACTAAATCCACTCCTGTGTTGGAAAATACCGGTCTATGATTATCAACCCCATAAACCTAAACGGCATGGCGTCTGCTGAGAGTAACGACTGAACTGGAACCGTAAAACAAAACAAAAAGTTAACACGTTGGGGTATAAAAAAATCTAACAAAAGTAACTTATAAGTATCGAATAAAAAGGCACATTTCAAAACAATGATTTTAAATAAAATACAGCAACAAGCTGCAGCAATATTCAATTTAACATGTTGACAGCCGCGTGAAGTTCTGACTAAGGAGTTTGAAACGCGCGCTGGTTAACCGTAGGCTAGTCGAGAAAAAAATGATAACCATTAAAAAATACGAAATAAAACAATACGTCCGCTTATTATTTTATGGTTATACTATAACTACCATTACCACTGCAACTGATAATAACAACAATAATAAAACATAGTAATAATAATAACAACAATAATTTCAAGCGAATAACTTTATTATTTTCTCTCCTATCATTCATGCTGGTGTGATTTACTATCGTCGTTTCAGCTACACATACACGAATCTATAAACTGACTGTTCAGCGCCATTGACTCTTTGATCAGCGCTACTTTCGGGTCTATGGGATGGGAGATTAAACGTTCCTATTTTCTGTAGGGTATTATGTGTGTTGCCACAACTGTAAATAAAGAAATGATTATAATAAGAGTAAAGAAAATTATCCACTTAAGCTTTTTATTCTCCTGAAAGTGCAGTGTGCGGATGTCAATACGCGCCTCTTAATTAGCCGCAAGTGAGTTCCGACAACATTTTAGGTTCTATATACAAAGGAAACAGACCACATTGTCAGCTCAAGTGCCCCTCTCAGCATTAAAGTGTCTTTTCTTCCCTGAATTAATTACTGAAAGGCAAAAGTACAGGCTTTGGAAAAAAAAAATACCACGCGTTCCGCTTCTTATAATTTTAATATTGTAAATAGCTCACGAAGAGATAGATCGTGTTATATTTATTTTGTAATATAGTCTGGGTTCTTCTAATTGTTTATGCTTCTGACCGAGGAAATACTGAGTTAGTTGGTTAACATTTTTGTTAGTTTTTTCTTAGTTTAGTCGATCAGATTGCATTAAGCACACATTACAAAACATGTTTATATAATACATTGATTTGTGCCAGCTATTTTCTACAGAAAAAGTACCATATAAAATATTCATTTAAAAAAATTCAGCCCACGCAAACTTGTTATAAACACATTAACTAACCATGTAATTATGTTATGAGTATAACAGGGACGTGTAAAAAAAATGTGACTGATTTGAAAGAAATGGACGGATTCTGGAGACCCCTGGAGCTAACAAACTGAATTATAGATTGGGGGTCCAGGGGTAATTTTGGGCTAAACCAGTGACATGAAACGGTATTGTTTTTATCGTTTTATGTTATATATAGTACAAATTATATTTAACACAACTGTGCACAATACACGTAAGGTAAATGAACAAAGGCGCGCCTTCTCGACTTATAAAAACAATTTAAAACCCGCATCCAAATAACACTATATCAACCGTACTAACTGCAGAACATGATCTAAATTGAATGCTTATTTTTAATATGAATTTGATTTTTTTTTTTCCCGAATTCCCACTGTAAAATGTGTATTGATCAGACAGCGGATATAAAAATACAATATAAATGTCTTACCTGTTTTGTCATGGAATCGATTAGTCGTACGAAAAGATCCTGTTCCGTTCTGACGCCTGGGAAAATACATTTTAATGTTATAATTTGGAGCGTCGGATTCACAGTAATAGATCTACATTACCGTAACTATCAACATCAGATATATCAAGAGTAAGAAAGCTCATATAGTTAACTTCCTAACTAATAATAAAATGCCTTCCTCAATTGTACCACTTCTGAATCTTTTTATCCGTTACCGTTAGACAAATACATGGCGCGTGAAGATTAAATTCCACTTTTAAATTACAGCGTAGTATGGGTTGCGAAATATCATTTTAAAACGTAGTACAAAATACAATTTTGACTTCAAAAATTTTAGAAAGAATTTGTAACGATGTGTAACGATACAATAGTCCAAATACGTGCTATAATATAATGTATTTCTTAATACGTGCAATGCTGTTGGACGCAGTAAATATTAGCCATTTAATGATAACCTGTCTACTTACATATTATGATTAAATCAGACCTATCCTGATATGTGTATTTAAAAAGAGTTGACTTACCGTTGCTGTACAATAACTGTAGTTTGTAATGAATCCCATTGTTAGTTTTTTCACTGTTTGGTTCCTGTAAATAACCAGCATTGTTTTTAAATTAAGTGATATTTCTTGTGATATTATTTATTTTTGTGAATGCAGTTCTCTTAAACGGCTAAGCGCAGCAGTAAGTTGCTTATATTAAAACGTATCATCAAAAAGAATACAAAAACCAGTCAATTAGTTTTTGTTTGTATATATAGCCAAAATATTACACGTGTAAGTGTAATAACGATAACAATTCAGTACTAAATTAAATATTCATATATGATTATATAATACATATTTACTGAGCATAAATACATAGGTTTAATATAATATTATAAAGTTTGAATCTTTATTATTTCTTGTTCTCTGCGAATATTAGCAAAACTCGTTCACGTGGCTCCATAACCACTAGAGTTTTCCGTTACGGTTTTAACTGTTGACCTTTATGTGAAAATGTAGCAAATTGTCTGGGACGGTACTCCAAAGCGGCTCTTACTTTCTCCTTCTCCACAAAGTCCACATAAGCTGTCCTTTCGATCTCCACGGGTTGTCCCTGCCTGTCATACAGAGCCAGGACGAAGTGGAAAAAATTGGATTTTCTAAGGTTGGATGGCGGTTGCTTCTCATAGTGTGCCCGAGCCAAACCAACACCGCTGCGGGGAGAAAACAGGAGACCACCTCGGTTAATGCGAGATACACAAGAGATATACAGCGTTGATGAAAACACTGGAGATGAGGAAGCACGTTTTGGAGACAGGAGATTTCTTGATTTGTCACTTTAACAGTAATATGATGTAATGAAAGAGGAAAAAGTCGAAGGGGAGCATTGGGAGATTGTAATTGATACAGGGTATTGAGGGGATTTAGGGTCGATCAGAGAAATACATTAAAAATCGGATGATTTGGCAGTGCATACCTTTGGGCGGCTGTGTTAGCATCTACTACCCCAGCTGTGTGCATCCACGATCGGACTGGATTCATCCCACTTCCCAGCGGTTCCTCCTTCATTGTCGTCCCACCTCTTGGTATATTCTCCTGAATCCCAAACATTAAAACAGTTTTTACGAAACCAGCTCCGAGAAAATGCGTATTTTGTCCTCGGAAGGTTGGAAGAGAAGATTATGAGTTTGCTGCCGAGTCTTCTGTAGAAAGAAAACCCAGTTCACAAGTCGCGCTTCCTTCTTCAATCCGTCCGGTGTTGGCACGACATAAACAATTTACGCAGAGCACGCTACTCTACTTCAGCAGTTAGTTAGAAGACGATCCTTTTCGTTTGAGAAGTATTTGAACTGGCTATATTTCTTGTGCAAGTTAGTTATTTTGTTATAACGTTAATTGTAAAAAATAATTATTTAAAAAAAGTTCTGTTTTTGGCGATGC
Organism: Hiodon alosoides; assembly: GCA_025775065.1. NCBI lineage: Eukaryota > Metazoa > Chordata > Actinopteri > Hiodontiformes > Hiodontidae > Hiodon > Hiodon alosoides. Next base: position 1,615,171 of record JAOYSI010000014.1, on the reverse strand, counting down.
TCTCAGTGTGGTCTCATCCTTCTTCAACAGCATCAAAAAACCTTCAGGACACTGCTGAATAGACCACTTCTGGCAAGGCGCTCCTGCTCCAGAAGACAAATAAACGAAAAAATGATTACCATGGAGGTGTTCCCGAACACAGGAGAGGTTGATGAGGGGCCTTTAGCGTCTTGCAGAATGGATGGAAGCATACAAAACTCAGCCCTCTATCCCCTAGGAATGGAACCTTTCCCGGGAGCCAAAACTCTAAACCCACGGGATCAGCGCTGTCAGAATGTGACGCTCTGTGGGCGTGGCGTTGACCAAATATGGAAGGCTGACAATTCCTGCGTGCAAGCGCTGCTTGGCTTTGCGACTACACACTATTATAGCAGCAACCTGAGAACACTAGCTTTACTTTTTCTTACACCATAGTCATATGAACATTTATTGAACTTAATATTCAACAACAAAACTCCTTACGGTAAAAAATTAAAAAATAAAATAAGAATCCCGGTGCCCAAAAAATAAAACGTTATTGGGACGGGAGCTGATGTAACGGTAAATACTTTACACAGGTATGTCCTGTTCTGAACACCCAACATGTCATGACTGCATTTCATTATTGCATTGGAGGGGGGGCAAGACAGATAGCCCATCTGTGTAACGAATACACGCACTTCGGAAGTGTAGTCGATTTTTAGCGCTTTATTATTTGTGTATATATAGCCCATAAATAAATGTAACCGGTTGTCGCAATTTTGTAGATATATATTAATGCTAACACTTAATGTATAATAATAATGAACACTCGCAGACAAACATCTGTTCTTACATTACATGCGCACACACGTGTACGACCTCAGATATAGATTTATCTCGGTGTTGATACGCCTTCAGGATCACGGCATAACGATATACATAATCGTCATCTAAGCCAACCTGCAATATTAGTCGTATTCTTCGACTTAGATACTCGTATTAATTCTGTTGCATTTCCAGTTACCCTAGAATGGACTCCAGGCAGACACAGATTGTCCACCCCTCTTTTCCCGGGGAGAAGAGACCGTTTGTCTTTGATAATAGTACAAAGAAAGATTTTGGGACTGTCATCGCGTTGAGTCATGGTGTGTTATTTAGTATTGTAAGTTAAGGCTTTCCTTTTTGTGTCAATTGGCAGGGTATGTATGTTAATATTTTAATTAATCGGTGAAAATCGAAGTCCGATTTGTGTTATCAAGGGACCCCCCCAGCCCTCTTCACTAAAGGGGGTGGGTGGGGGACGTAGAAAGGAAGAGAGATGTGTTTTAGAGAGCAATCTATTTTGCTGGTGTTGGGGGTTAATGACTATTGCCAAAGATAAGTGAATTATCAAAGCTGTTGCTCCGGCCTCGCCTCAAAATCCATTACATTGCCTGGTCGTCTAATTAAATACGTAAGTATAATAAAATTATATTTTATGATGATTTGAGGTTAATAAGATTATTATTTTGACGTGTACTTTCACATCGCAAGTGTCTCCAAAATGTAAATAATAATACGGAGGAAATTTGAAGAAAAAAATATTTTACATATTTCTAGTCATAAAAATTCACATACGGTTTAAATAAAATGATTATTGCTATATATCTTGCCTGTCGCATATATAATTCCAGTTCTTTGTTTGAATTGCATTGGTTATTTTGTTTAAAGGGAAATATAAATATCTGAATACGTCTAAATAAAAATTACGATAAATTAGCTGATATTTGACATTTGCATTTTATACATTTATTCATGGCTCGAATCGGCTTCTCGTCTTTTAATTTTTGTTCCATGCCGTCGTAGAAACCTCGCGTTGCTTCAAGCCTTTTACTGTATCTTTAATACAGATTACACGGCGAGGCGATTTCAATCTGATTACCAAATTAGGGGGTTTAAGACAAATCCTTTTAAAGCTGATACCGTTGACTGGAGAGGGGAAAGAAAAGTTCGAGAACCCCTTTACGTAGGTAACGATCCTGTCCTAAAAAAGGTTTTAAACCTTATTTGACAACAAATGCAGCTGTCCCACTATTTTGGAAGATATTAGGCGAAAATGAATGCAAATCTGTGTTCAGAAGCCATCTGGCCCGACATAGAGGAATCAGCTGCTCTTCACAACAGGCGTTGAGCCTGAATCTATTTCAGCTCATTTTCTAGGATCATCTGGTGCCGGGTCCGAAGCGTGGAAAATGCGCTCTTTAATTCACCAACTTCTACTCTGACTCTGCTAAACGGCTTCCGTCAAAGCTGAAATTATCGAGATGACATAAAATGAAGGAGGAAAAAAAAAAACCGGGCACATGGGTTAAAACTTTGACTTGTATACAGCATGTTTTATTTTTGTTTTTTTTTGTTTTTCGCTTAAAAACGAGAGTAGTCGGTATTAACGGGGATGCAATCAAGTATTTAGTCGTCTGATAATTGTTTTAAAACTAAGTTGTAATTAAATAAAATAAAAATGACAAATACGTAATTCGTGAATTCATAAATATAATCTGACAGTATAAGGGCGCGTTGTGCTGTCAATTAAGCGCGAGTCTTCAATCATATATAACCGTTTGCATGTTAACTGATGCTGCTACTACCATCCATCACCATTATCCGGTTTACTTCTACTACTACTACTATTTATAATAATAATAATAATAATAATAATAATAGCAATAATAATAAGCGCAAAAATAACTTTAAAAAATGTCGACTCAAAGTGCACAAATGACGGTGATAGGTGGATTTAGTTGTTACGTCTGTTAAATCTCATTTTGAAAAGTGTGCTAATAGTGGATTCTACACCAAAAAAAAAAAAAAAAAGTTAGTCATGCAGAAGGTGTGTGGGTTTGAAAAAAGGTTTGCCTGGTGTTGCCAAGACCTCCCGAAGAAGCGACCCTCCTCCTTATTGTGTGTGAAGTGTTCCTTTTGTGTGAATTTACGGGGTGAAGCTCCAACGATCCCCCACAAATTTGCATTTAAATAGCGACATCAACCGATTCGCGTGCCACACACCAGTGGGTTTCCCAGATGTCAAGGCAAAGTCAGTCAGATGGCCATTGTCCAGCTGTCCTGCGAACACCATACCAGAGCACAGAGACGGCGTAAAGATACACGGATTTCCCATTTTCGTCTCTGATCCGCTGCGTCTCACTGTTTGCTTACGAAGGTGACACGATAAGGAAAGTGAGAAAACGACATTGCCTAAGAAACGGCATTGTAACTTATGATCTTAAAATAAATAAATAAATAAATAAACTCATGCCCCCAACTAGGTCGTTTCATACAGGTCATATGTTTTCGTGTGGTTTTGAGCTGTTTGAGTGATCGCGCAGTTCCTTCGGTGATCGGTGACACTTAGGAAACGGAAAAGATCAACAGCGCAAAACGCATTTTATATTTATTTTGCTCTGCGCATTTCAGTCGTAAGCTGTTTAAATGCCTTTTAAAAAACATTTTCTAAACAAAGCTATTTATGAAGTAATCAGAGAGTTGTTTCAGTCTGATTGGTTATTAACCCAGAGGGTTCTTGATGGTAAATTCAAGGAAGACGACATATGCAAAAGAAATAAAATGACGGCTACTGCACAGTCGTTTGTAATTTCCTCTTTTTCTGTGACATATTTCAATAGAGTGATGCCTGTTCTTTACAGTTGTTCATCAGGGTCGCTGTGCGTGAAAGAAGTACGCAGTCGGTTGCACTTGCTCGTTGTAAATTAAATCAAATATTGGGAAAGCCGCATATTACACTATGAAATGTTGTGCTACTAATAAATAAAAAAACAGACAATGCTAATTTTTATATATTTGCCGAACATCTACGGTACATCATGAAATTAAAATTTCCTGAACGCAGATAGCGATCACTTGCTGAGGCACCCTCTTCAGTTTCTGCCAGTAAAACGTGTAAGTGAGGCAGAAAAACCTAACGCTGTCTGTTTATTAAGCAATTTACACCTTGGAATAGGAGTGAGGGGATGGCCGAACTTCCTGTAACTTCCTATGCCTAATAACGCTAATAGGACACTAGCAGATAGATAGTGGATATATTTTAAGGTAATTAAGTACTATAGTTTTAAATAGGGCCGTGAACTTTATGAATTAATGTCAGTTTAATTTATATTCATTTAGATTAAGACAAAGCCTTTTTTTAAATTAATGCATTTTATGTATTAGGATTCATTTATTGTTGGAAAGTAGGCCGATGCAATTTCCAACTTACATAAACAGAGAAATAAAAGGTATTTTTCTAAATAATAATAATTTTAAGATTTAATTTAAAAAATGGTATATATATATATATATATATATATATCTACACACACACACATACAATTCATACATATGAATAATACACATGATTTAAAAATTAAAAATTAAACTTAAAAAATAGAGTAGGCTACATTGATTTTACAAAGGCCACAGGACACGCACAGACTAACCACACGCGATGTACTCTGACATTTCTTTTCTTTAAATTTGATGAACAGCGCCTCCTTTAGTCAAGTGGAGCGCATTTATTTCCGATCAAACCCCGGGCTGGGGAAATTTCTCACCACCTTGTTTGACTTTGACCTTTGAACTAATATTAATACTCGTGTTATTACACACCCGCGCGCACACACACACACACTATAGTGCAACTCTGCTGAGGCTATTTTACCGAGATTTTTGTTAATTGACATGCGTTGGACACATGCTTTATAAAACTTGTAATGTCACGTTGGAACACGTTGTTGTTTGTATCAAACATCAGGGACATTTTTAGATGTTCTACGCTAAAATATATCTATACATAGCTGATATAACATTTGGGCTGTTGACATTTTATCCACTAGGACGTGTATATCACCAGGACGTGTATATCACTAGTACGTGATATAAATCGTGTGGTAGGCCCAAGCTGATCCTTTATTTAATTATATTTTAGACAGGAAAATGTGCTCAAAATTATGACACATTATAGAAACCACTCGCTAACCACTGAAAATATATGTGCTGCGAGCAATTCCGTAGAACATTATACATGTCGGTGGATTTTTTAAAGTATTTTTAAAAGACATTTTAAAAAAAAACTGGATACCTCTATAGTGGGCATGGATCGATCAGGTAATTGAAACTATTATAATTGGCTTTAATTAAACATGCGTCGTCCTAATTAACTCGGAATTTTTTATCAACCGCTGGGACGCTGGTGTCAGCTTTGATACCGTCAGTCCAGATGTCCTAATAGTGTTCACTCTACAATTAAAAGTTAAATATTTTCTGGGAACAAGTTGAAACTTGCACTTGCTTTCCAAGTGATATCCTGAAAAAAATTAGCAATACATAAAAAACCGACTGAGCCAAATGTATTGAATGTTTGACTCACCTTAAAGGCGTTAATCGAATGATATGCGCCTTCATTAAAAAGATAAACGGGGGGTTTACAGTTTTCAGCTTCGCCGACGCAACAACGCATTCAAAATGCGAGTTACAAATGAGGTACTTGTCACTTTCGATATAGTTACAGAAAATACACACAATGCAATGTACACACGTACAGCATCTAAAAATATATTTTCAATAAAACAATTCTTAATCGGGCATTCAAATGTTATTATAAGATATCAACTATACCAACGGTATTTTTTTATTATTATTTTTTATTTATTTTTACAATTGCTGTTATAATTGTTCATTATGTCTTGAAAAGGCTACGATCCATTCCCATAAATCGTCTGAATGATAACCCGAGATTATGCATTATTTCTTGAAGTGCTTGTGAAATCTGCATTGCACGTGGATTGGAGAGTTACACTAAATACCCGGTCGCCGTGTAATTAGCATTTTCATTCGAGAACCAAAATGAAGACAGTGAGATGCTGGGCGGTTTGGACGCCTGCAGCATAGCCTGGGGCGATACCGATATAAAGAAGGATAAAAAATGAATAAAGAAACGGAGAAGCCTTCTAGACAATTAAGATGTAAAATATCAAGTGGAAATCGAGACTGAATCCAGTACGGTTGGGTCAAATCCTCATTTCGGCATGTCACGAAAGTGATACACCGGATTCATTGTTCGAAAAGTTCACTTCAATAAGCAAAGTTCTGTTGAGGTCTGGAACTCCGCATATTTCTGTGGCCATTCGTGGGGGATAAATACGGAGAACTTCTGCATAGCCTAAGGATTATTCTAAAAGCGCTGAAAACATTCAATATTCATGCCGAGCTGTAAACCAGTCATCTCAATATTTTTATGCGGTTGTTGTTTTACACACACACATATATATATATATATATATATATATATATGTATATATATATATATATGTTTACCGCCAACCTAAATAACTAAACGTGGCAGATAATCTATTCAAGTGAGATTGGTAATCAAATGAAATAATTTTATTATTTTAATGCCGTTATACACTCGCTCCAAGGAGGACAAATAGATGGCTTATTTCCTCCTCGGAAAAAGCTATTATGTGGTAACAGTGCCCCACCTACAGGACTCAGTAAGATCCTCCCGTCTGAGGTACTGCCAGGGCGAAAAAAACCCACTCGGGTTTATTGTCAGTGTTTACCCTTAAAACAACGTCAGCAGCAGCAACAACAATAATTAAATAATAATAATGATTATTATTATGATCATTATTATTATTATTATCGTTGTTGTTATTGACGTATTACTATTCTTTATTCGCAATGTTGTAAACCCTGTAACATGCAATTGATTTACTTTTTGAGTTTTTTTCTTTTTCTCTTATAGCCCAGTTATTTTTTATTTTAACATATATTTTGCAACACTTTTCATAAAATTCCCCGACACATGATGGCTTTTCCGTTTGTACATTATTATCAATTAAAATATTAAAGATCAACCTTGTCGTTACTCATTATGGGATTAGTCAGTGCAAATCTTTGTTTAATAACTTTTGAATAATTAATATTTTTTTAAAAACTATATTGGATTACAAATGTTTTTTATTTGATGGTCTAAAAGTAACATAATTGTGGATTTTAGCGTGGCTTTCCATTTACAAAGCTAGCATTTGTGATGTGTCAAGAGAAACTGAATTTCGCTATTGAGTAAATGAATACGCCGATAAATACAGGCCTACTCGTTAATACGAAACGTAACAGCCTATATTATATATGATATAATGGATAAATCATCGACGAATTAGAAACGAACGATTTTCCAGTGAAGATAAAGCAGTTTCTAAGATGATGGCATTACTTGCATGGCCACTTCTGGAGTAATATTAACGTACACGCCGCGTCTACGCGCAGGCGCATTTATAGACGGCCACCTTGGGCTATGGGGGAAAAGTTAGGTTTCCCAGAACGTATTGCTGTTTAATGTATTGCTGGCGCTGGACGGTTCGATACAAGTACGCGTTTAAATTCCGGGGTGTATTTTTTGGACACATTCCCCGGACGTCCACGGTTGGCATTTAGATCTTAAGAATTTTACTAAGCGCTGAACTATCGTCTTGTACAATTCTGTAAATTTAATTTAAACGTGGAAAATATTGCTTTTTAAATTTCCTGTCCATTAAGGCAGACAATATGTTTTTCTATTATCTTAATAACGGTATGTGGAGTATTGTATAAAAAAATCCACCTGGTCTAAAAAGCAAACACACTCTCATAAGCTGTTTTTATTTTTTATTTTTTGTTTGTTTTTTAAATATAATCTCATTTATAAATTGTACTAGCAGGAACGGAAAATACGACAAATATTCCACCGGAAACGAAACCCTTGGCATTCCTTCAGAGGGAAAAGGGTTTTTGGTTACAATTGCGTGTATTGTTCTAAAATATCCCGTTTGTACTGACAGGTATATGATTTTAATTGTAATTGTCCAGCAAATATTGTCACGCAGCCTACTGAAAGTGTTACTTTGTAATACACAATAGTCACGTCCGAAATGTTGTTGAATGTGTCAATGCGAAGACCGATGACGACGTTTGCAGGAATTGTTTTCAGTTACTTTGATGCGACAAAATAAAATTCCGATCTCAGTCAAAACTCAACAGCAGGTATTGACCTTTTGCAACAGGTAAAATGTTTAGATGGTTATATGGATATCCTGTTCTAAAATTAAATTTGACTTCTGCATTATGTACATGACGACGCGACCTTGTATGTTGAAAACTGAACTCGGACCAGTTCCGTGGCACTCTTCAGTAATAACTGCGACACCACCCGTAAAACGTTGGGAGTTCTGCTGGCAGTGTCATCAGGCGATTGAGCTAGGTTAGGAGTTTGAGTTAGCGTTTTGGTTTTGTGTTTCGAACGAAAGTTTCATCAAACAAAAGCAAACATCTGTTAATACACCACTTGCTGATCACAACGGCGTCACCTCGGTGAGCGCTACAATTTGCCAGGTTACAGACAGATGCTGCAGGCGTGTAGGGGGGTTAAGGTGATGGTAACCAATGCTATTAATTGTAAGGGTAAATTAACGACGTAGCGAAACACGACGGAATATTCAGATTTGAGGAAAAAGAGCGCATTGGTCCATTCGTTAAAAGCTTTCCATAAACTAAGAATGGACACGTTTGAGTTTACCCGCCAGACATTCAAAATGATACAAACATAACATGCACTGTGAAATTAATTTAAAAAAAAAAAAATATTACAGGGGCTCTCCGATACAAGACACCTCCTACCAATTGCTGTCTCTTTAATAATATTAATATTTTTTCTTACATCACACATTTGTTCCCCCGTATATGGTTGTTGTTTTCTTTCTTTTTTTTAAATAATGTAACAGGAAACCTCAATGTATTTTTTTGTTTCAATTTTTTTAGTTTACGAGTTGTAAAATACAATTGGCATAACATCTGAACGTGCGCACGAGCACCTTATTAGTACGTTCTTTCCGTTTAAATTTCAGTAGATGAAAGACTGAACGTCCACGGAGCTCGGTGGATCAACAGAGGAAACCAAATAAAATGTGAAGTCCTTTTTTTCCCCCCACTAACAAGAAAAATGAACAAAACTTTGCTGTGAAATAAAGTAAAGGCTAAAAAAAATAACGACTGCTTTTATTGCTAGTAAAATAATGGGTGGCTGGGGGCCTTTTGAGGCAACAAAAAAAAAAGACACTGGTTAAATTTCACAGCAAGCATAAATTCTACATATGAGTTTAGAAGCGTCGCCTTTCTTAGCCGACACTCTCCTTTCCGCACATGATATTATACAATGCCGGACTTTGTTTAAACGTGAAACGGCACATGAATGCTCTTTCTGGGCACACAAAGCCTAAGGAGAAAGTTATTATCATATAGGAAACACCCCAGCGGTGTCCTACTTTCAATAGCAACGCAGACAGAAAGAAAAAAAGTTCTGTGAGTGTTATGGGATCACAGTGTGTTGACATATTGACTACAGGTGCTGAATTAGATTAATAACTTCTAATTACCAAACTTAATCAACTAACGCTTTTTTTATTATTATTATCAAGATCAATTTCTAAAATCTGGTCAAGTTTTAATTTAATTTAATGGGACCATTTTGGTTGAAACTGATTGTGTTTTGTGGGAGGTTAGTGTCTGAAGACCAAACACCAAAGCACCAAGCACCAAACTTTTCCAAAAACCCAAACAATACGCGATACATGACAAACTCACAGCCAGGACGTGAGTCACGCACGTGAGTGACGTTCACTTAATGAGGTGCATACAATTAAGACCCGAGCAGGACAGGTGTTGTCAGGAAGTTTGTGCCAGCTCATTTTTAAAGGCTGAAAATCTGCTAAATTTTTTCAGTAACCAAATTAATGTTTCTGCTTTGTGATGTGGGTCACATTTATTTATTTATTTAGTTATTTATTTATTTTTGTTAAAATGTACAAAAAAAGGCTCTAACTAGCATTCCAGTTCCCTGTAACTGATCACTCCAGGACCAGACTTGTCCTGGCGTGGCACAACATCAAGGGCAAAAAGGCATTTAGCAATAGGGCCGATCGTTACAAGTGGCCTTAACGGGACTAATGAAGAGCTGCCGAAATTTGCAATTGCTCTCTCATGCAAGATCTAAAAGCTATTTGAACCGCATGACGTACAGCCACGGATGAGCTTGATGAGGAGTTCTATAAATCTTGTGTACATTCCGAAAGAAGACTGCTGTGAACTGAAGCTCACTATAGCCCATTCCAGTGACATATTAAGTCATTTGTCTGGGTGGTCACTCCTGGTTTTATTATTTCACTGCATTGTGTTGCATTTCCAGCGTTATTATTCTAAATTCCTTTATAGCTGCAATCCTGCAAAACTCACGATAATAAGCTTTTCAGGTCGCCCCCTGGTGGCTAAAGGTAACTACCACAGACAGGTAATAAATGGGTGGAGTCTCAGGTTTCTCTGAATCTAAGAATGGGTTTCATTTATAATAGTGTTTTATTTACTCAAATCTAATAAAACAAAATAAACCTCATCCCTGTCTGAAATATGCCTCATTTGATTGCTAACTTGACACCAAGGGTAACCAAAAGGAAACTAAGTAAACCAAGATGTAGGGGACGGAGGACGAGGCCCTTGTGAAAAACAGTTAGAGCCAGCATCAGTACTGATAAGGTATCCAAATGAACGCGAACGTCTGATCCATTCCTCCCTGCCGGCGATGGTGTCTTCCACAGCTGCAGGGCACCAGAGGATCTGAAAACCCCGGGGAGTTCCTGCTGTTTGGTAGTGTCACGTGACCATTCGCGGTCACGATTGGTCGGGCAGCTGCAACTGTGCACGAGGTGGGCTCTCACTCGCTATGCTCCAAAGGCATGGAGATACGGAAATGGCTTGGCTCAGATGAAGAGCCACGGGCTGTTGTGTCTACTGTCTAACCAGGCTGAGAAGAAACCAGGCTGGGATGATCATGCAAATCCTGGAGAAGGGCAAAGGCAGGCTCCCCAGCCAGTGGAGGCTGGAATTACAAGGAGCCTGCCCACCAATCAGAGCTTAGGACCTATTGGTTAAAGTCAGGTAGCATGCGATTTGTATCCATATAAAAAGCCCTCACACAATATAATTCACTTCAAACTGGTTAAGCCCTTGGTAAGATACATTCTTCTGCATCGCAATCCCGGGATGTTTGTTTCCAGCAGCACGCCGCATTGGAACGTTCGCACGAAATACTCATCCTCCAGAAAAACCCGAGATGTTTGTCTCTGGGAATAGGATTGATGCAACTGTTGAGTTGCAATATGAAATACATGGATTAATATTAAATGACACAAGACAGACACATCACGACACATGCAAAACCTCATTGCATGAAGGCTGCTTATATCCACAGAGTAGCGCAGCGGATGTGCAAACTAACCTTAAAATTCTTAATTTTAAAAGGGGTAATTTATAAGTGTTTGCTTATTTCCTACTAAGCAAGACAATATTAAGGAACTTGGATTGGTGCCAATGTTTTAATCTTCAAAGGGTTTAATCTTCAGGAACGAAAAAACTACTCCTGGGAAGGCCAGGGGCGAAACAGAAACAACAATATTTTTATTGGCAATTTCAGTATTTAGGGACTATAATGTCAGAATTATTTTTTTATAACACACATTGAACATCAGGGAACAAGGATGCATGCTGCAATCAAAGCAAGAATATTTACATTTTGTTTTGTAATTCCTTGGGGCTTATTTAAGCAACGTAAACAATTTTGCTGATGCACAGAGCGGTATAATTGTAATTATTTCTTTACAAAATCACAACATTCAGGTGACTTTCTAGCACTACCAGAGGGAGAAAGTCAATCTGTTCTTTAAAATGTTTGAGTAATTTTACTTATATTTTCAATTATTAAAAGACAGGTTATTACGGTGTGTTTCTTGTGGGGTATGCTTTTACTAAATTAAAAAAGTAATAATGTAAGTTCCTGAAGAATTAGTATGACTTATTGTCATAACATCGTGAAGTTCCCATTGTTTATGGCATAATTTAAAACTCTGACATCTGTGATATTATGTGGGATAAACTGCTTCACAGCAGGAAGCAGAGTGTGCCTTAATTCCTTTAACCTTTAACCCCCTGGAGATAGGATGGGGCTCTTGGATCTTTGGAAAAGGATTTGATTTAACCTTTAGGAATGCCAGACCATTCCTCCGTAAACATTCCTTACCCAGGTGTTCAGATGCCAACAAGCATGGTGAAGTAAACCTGGAACGTGTTATTAATTCATAATACAGACATTCAACTTTTTTTTGGGGGGGGGTGGAATGACATTCAGGCAACGACATTCAACCATACTTCTCTACTTCGTTTCATTCAGATTGCCTAACACTTTTATCTCTTCTGTGAATTTGCTAACTCCTTAAGCACCTCAGCCGTGAACTATGTCTGCAGGGTGAGTAACAGGTTGACATAAAGACAAGATTCTATATAGTGCCAAAGTCCATGAGGACAAGCTGGGAGCAATGTTAAGCCCTTGATTTGCACAGAAAGATATCCTGGCCGAGGGATCCGTTCAGCCCTTGATTTGCACAGAAAGATATCCTGGCCGAGGGATCCGTTCAGCCCTTGATTTGCACAGAGAGATATCCTGGCCGAGGAATCCGTTCAGCCCTTGATTTGCACAGAAAGATATCCCGGCCGAGGGATCCATTCAGCCCTTGATTTGCACAGAAAGATATCCTGGCTGAGGGATCCGTTCAGCCCTTGATTTGCACAGAGAGATATCCTGGCCGAGGAATCCGTTCAGCCCTTGATTTGCACAG
>JAOYSI010000014.1:1586746-1600785 GCA_025775065.1 Hiodon alosoides | reverse complement strand
CCCTCCACACACCCCCCCCACCCCCCTCCCCCCCCCCCCCGGGCGGGGGGGCGGGGCCCCCCCCGATTCTGGGTTTTTTCAAAGATCTTTGCATAGATAAGACCCATCTGAAGACAGTAAGTGGTTTTCCATGTTATCCTGGCCTGTAACCATTACACAGAAACATGTAACATTTCACAGGAACCACCATATGTTGAGGTGAAGAGTACCGCGTGGGTTGATGAAATATCCTCATCATGATTTATTTTAAATGTGCTCATCGGTTCGTTCTATCATAAAACTGGAGCGACCAGAAATGCATTGTGACGGTCACGTAAGGACAGGCTTTCAGATCTAACAAGCAAATTAGCAGTAGAACAAAAGACGAATCGAGCATATAGGCTTCCGGATAATGAATAACGTTCTGTTCCAACAAAACATAATTTCTTTTTAAAGTTTTTTTTTCTGTTCTTCATTCTGAAGTTTTCTAAACAATAATTGTACTTTTATTAATCTATCCACGTTTTGTTTCACTCGTAAAACTGTGTTACGCAATCGTATATACAGTACAATGCAGTGGCTTCTGGAACTTCTAACAAATGAAAACGGGTGGAAATAAAAGTCGAAGCGTTTCAATATTCTGGCAATACACTGCCACCTGTCGGCTATAGTTAAAGGTGTTCTCGATTGAATTATTTTTTCTCCTGTATTGCTCCGGGTAATCTATGTGGGTGAGAATAACTGGCAGCCTTCAGTGCTGGTTTCGGGAAACAGAAACAGTTATGAAACAGTTATGAATTCAGGTTTTTATTCAGGCAACATCTTTGATCACATTTATTATTGACGGACATCCAAGAGTATACGTTGTGGTAAAAGATGTATAGCGTTTATACTTGATTTTAAGAGTAGACCGTAGATGCCATGAATTGGATTCTTAGATTCACTAAATACTTCGATCTCTCATAATTTCAATATCACTACTTTTGGTTTTCTCTCAAAAATATTGAAAGCTTTATTTATTTATTTATTTATTTATGTGTTTATTTAATTATTTATTTATTTATCCTAAAAGAAACTAGCCTGTTCTTTGAGCCAAGGTGCAATCTGTCAGAGTGCTGTTATGTTTAGAGTCCCACTAAAGTTTTCCACCCAACTACACGCTTAGGAGAGACAAAAGACAAGACCTCGCTGGCCCCTCTAATTTACCCCCGATATCGTTCTGACGGGTCTCCAGGCTTCGTCTGCCCCTCGTTTTTCCGAAGTTTTATTTCTGGATAGATTTGTCGGGGCTTCTATCCAAAAGGAGATTGGGACCACAACAGCCTGATAAAATAGGCTTTAGATTGCAGAAGGCGAGTTGCAGCTAAACTGAACTAAACCTTAACATGGAACATGTTTTTGAAATCATATTATGGGAGGCTTAAGGACATAAGTTTATTTTAGCCAGTGGATAGCTTACAGATATGACAGGTCTGTTCGCTCACATCCTTCAGTGTGCCTCGTGTAAGACTGCTGCCACACTGAAATGTGTTAAAACAGTTTTATAATGCAGTGTGGATGCAGCTCTGACGCGATATTAGCAAAATATCTTTGTTTTAGATAACGAGAATTGAACACGAAAGAGCGAATTTTAGGTAACGAGGTGTTACAAAGGCGAACGGTAGCTTAGAGGATTTTTCGGGTTTGTCTGTTGTTTTTCAAAGTGTTCTAAGTCAATACTGCTATGCAAATAAATACGCTCGAAATTAAATTTAATTTAAATTTAATTTACTCACACAAAATTATTAAGTATATCATGTGTTTTCTGTAAGGCTTTGTTCATTTAAAAGGGTAGAATTTATCTGTTTATCAAATTCTGTAATGTGCTTTGCTTCAGTCGATTATGAGTTTGCACTTGTACAAAGAATTATCTTTATCTTAATCTCATTTGAAGATAACCATTCCCTGTTTCCAAATCAACCGAAATAACCCCAAATACAAAAGAGGAATGAGAGGATTCTTTGAGATAGGTTATCATGGAAAAGGTTTCTTAGATTTAAAATGAACTTATGAAGTTATTGTTTTGATCTTTTCCGGTCGTTTTCTAAATATGCACAGAGATATCACCTTCTGTCCCTCGTGATAAATGTGTAAAAAGTTATTCTTTGATCACATAACCAAATTAATTATGTGATAAAAATGCATTATTAATTCAACATTTGCGTGAAATATACATGCTGAAATATGTGTGATATCAATGTTTGCTTAAACGCTATGGTTAAATTAATTAAAAGTAATGGTAAATAAGAACCCTAAAAATGAATTGTTCGAAACAATCATTATTCGTTGTATTGTGTATTTATTCCATTCCTAAACTATTTTTTATGTAAAATGTGATTCGGTTTTCGGCTGAATCCTAAAAATACAGTACCATACAAATCCACGAGAGAGCAATAAAGGGTCATACGGATCGCATCAGGAAATTTACCGTAATAACTGTTTTTAAATATAACCCGCGGATAACATATGAATCGAACAACTGAAAAACCTTGTTCGTGCCGAGAAAACTGAAGTACATGGAATCCGATTATTTGTTAGGAGATTGATTATATTAGACTTAACATAAACAAACACGGAATCCCTTTATTTACCCCAGCTGTAGCTACTGTAATTTTAGCACTCGTCATAAACACACATAGTGTGTGGAGGATACGGTGGGTTGATAAAATGAAAATTATTAGCGCAATAACACACACCAAATGCCGAGGAGCCGTACGCGTACAACTAGCTGTCTACTACTTTGCCAATGTATATGAGAAATACGAGATAGTAGGATTTGGTTTATAGAGTTTCATATTAAATTCGATCGTTTACAAAAAGTAAAAATTGTGGTTTTTTGATTTAAATATAAATATTTAAAGAGTTGAAGAAAGTGCATCACTTCAGGCTTGCTTCCATAGATTCTCCTTTCTATAAACGTTCTCTCAACCAACGCCGCTTTCCTGTTTCTCAATTACAAGAGAGAATGAAGTAGCCTTTTGAAGAGTGTCTATTAAATGACGTCATTGTGTCATGTCGACTGGCAATGTGCGCCATTTTGGAAAGAAAAAAAATCACGGGCAATTCTGGTGGCTCTGATTCTTGGCTCTTCTAATCACTTTTCTTCTCCGTCAGCCTCTTTGCGTTACAAACGTAAGTGCTCAGATATACTTAGGGGGAACCGAAAGTGACGCCAGGTCTGCTGCAGGAAGAAGCAATGGCAGGTAAGGTCGCTAACTTTATAGGCGGGGGCCCTCTTACTTGAGCCTCACTCAGAAACGCGGCCTAGTTCGCTATATTGGTAGTTTTTAATATTACCGTAAGTTATAGCTAGCTATAACTAGCCACGCAGATAAGACTGAATACGAAACTACAACGAATGCCTGTTCTTATTTTGCAATCTTGAACTCATCATTTGCACTTCTTTATATTGTAGGTGTCGGAGGAGGGAACGATTTTCAGTGGTGTTTCTCCCAAGTAAAAGGGGCGATAGACGAAGATGTGGCAGAAGGTATGTGCATGTTTTTTATGTTCATTAAATTACATTTGACACCGTGTCCACATCATCTGGTAAATAACGGATGCATTTGTGTGTGCATAGATAGGTTAACTAGCCTTAGCTTACGTTACTGGAGCGACCATGACCACTCAACTTTGAACATAGCGTGTTAGCATGTTGCTAAAGTCAGGCCCACTGGCAAGTTGCATGGGAAAGGCAGCTTTGCTGTTCCGCTATCTACATGTGTACCGCTTTAAATATCTACTTAAATACTGCCAACGCAAAGTGCCATCCTCTTGTTCTATTGTAAATGTCCCATTTTCACAATATATCTGAATCAGGTGCTAGTTTAAATCGAGTCAGTAGTGACGTCTATGTGATGCGTCTCCGTGTTCGATTTTGCTTTGTGCTGGTAGCGATGTGGATGAACGTTTTTGACATGGTATTGCTTTATATGAATGGAGTAAGATTTGATTTGACATTCGTTGACTGGATTCTTAGCCGTTTTGAGTTCGATAAATGGCTTGATTTTGATTGTATAGGAAACGGTAACTAATCTATTCTTTAATGTTGTCTGTCGAGTTAAGACAGTGTATCTATGGCTATTATGCATTATGCATGAATGAGTATGTAGCTAGTTTGCGCATTGTGTCCCAAAGTACTGACGGTAGCTAGCCAGTTGTTTAATAAACAGAAGAGTAATTGGCATATGTTAGTGCACTAATTTTACCAGTTGGCGGGCATGTCGGGAAAACCTTTCTAAATGTTCTATTTTAAAGTTGTATGGATCCATTTTGAGTTGGAAGTAAAATATCATTGTGTGAGAGACGTTAAATCAAAGGTCAAAGTTAAATGCATTTTGAAATTATGAATGTAACTGCAATTTAAAGCTTTAATTATTATTATTATTATTATTATTTACCATTTAGCAGTTGTCCAACAAGGAAAAATGATATGCCTGATTAGATCTGCTGTTAGCTGTCTCATAACTTAAAGGTTATGTTGCACGTTTTGTTTTTGTTTTTCTGATGCTGTGTACGGTACTCTGACGGCTCATTGAATCTGATGAATTTGAAGCAGTCTTGCCTGTGTTCCCCGAGCATGGTAAGACTGAGCACAATCCAGGAAGTTGTAAAAAGGCCGTGGCTTCTAGTCACTGACATTAGGGCCTTATTGCACTTTAACCCCTAAACTACGGCACTTTTGTACATCGCTGTGGGTAAGAGCGTCTGCCAAATGCCTAAAATGTAAACATGTATACAAAACCGGCACTAATATATATATGCGCCTGTTGTCTAGATTTAAGGTCAGTTTTGCCTGTAAACTACCCTTCGCCATTGTACTGTCATGAGAAAGATCATGGTCAGGACGTACTCCTCTGTTTGACATGTTTCCCACTAGGTGATGGGAACACAGTGTCTCTGAGGAGGCGTTTCTTGGAGTACAGGATGTAGCTTCTCATAATGCCAAGGCCAGTTGCCTTTGTGACTTCAAAACCTGTTCTCTTGCAGTCACGGTTTTAACAGAATTCCCCTGGGAGAATTCGCAAGCGGTGGTGCGCGTGATGTCATTAGTGTGCAGTATCGAAAATCGACGACGACGGTGGTGGTGCATGCCTCCCGAATATATTTTTAGCCGATATATACGTTGGCTGTGCGTCCTACAGATTCCACGTATCTGTCCTGGGAACTGCTCTGTCGGTTTGACAGCTGAGAATCGATTAGAGTTCTCTTCGCATTTGGTACTGTATTCACAGGGCTAGTTCCGTTTGCTGATAATCAGTTTGAAGTTTGGCCCGTTTCATTCCTTGGAGACCGCCATTTCCTTTTGCGCTGCAGAAGGGACCGGAGCCAAACCACTACGGTTCACAATCTCCCCTCTGCATTCACGGCGTGCTTGGTGACACAAATCCACGGTCAAACCGCGTCTGTATTTTCCCCACAATCCGTGGCGACCAAATAATTTATTCTGTACCGGCCTTTAAATTATGCATGCACGTTTTCTTGTTAACTGAGACATGCTGATGCAGCCTCAAGGGAGAACGGAACCTTCAACGGTTAGCCACAGAAGCCATCGGACGGCAGGGGTCGTGGACGCTTCCGCTCGGTTTAACTGTGTGCCTTTTACAGTGGGCTTGTGACACCGGCCTTCAGCAGCCATCGGTGTAGAAGATGTGAATTAGGTCTAATGGTAACGTTGCTCCTTCAAGGCAACATGGGAAGTGTAACGGACGTGTTCAAAACTTACTGTGAGAAAGTACGTTTTCTGATTTCCGATCGTATCGTGAATGGATTTTGAGCAGATCTGAGAAATGATCCTCGCCGTCCCAGGCTTTGTAGCCGCGTATGCATTAGCGAGCCCTCAGCGTCCCGTAACAAGGAGGAGGAAATCTTACATAAACTGGATGCATAGAGCTGCGTTATTTTCGTCTCGGACCACAAGTTCGTTCATGACCACGGTTCCTTGATGGTCTGTCACGGCACTGACCAGTGGACCAGGCTTGGATCACTCGTAGTATCGGATCGCTCGCAAACTGCACGTCGCTAATGTTAACTTATAGTTGGTTAGCTAGCATGAATTAAAAACAAATGTTGTTTTGCAGATTGTATACCAACGTAGATCGGATCAGTTGGGAATGGCAGAAAATAAAAAATTTGGTTCACCAACATCTTGAGTCTGCTGGCTAGCTAGAAAGGAAGTAGCAAGATGACTTGCTTGACCAACAAAGTTCACTGGCAAACATTTTATGGAGGGAAATAAGCCTGGTCCATCCAATTTGATAGGAAACCTTTATTTGCCAAGCAAATGCCTTTTTTAAATTCTGTTAGATACGGACTGTTCTGACACTCACAAAAGGTAATTTTCATCCACCGTAGTCCAAAAATGAGTAATTTTCTACCATTCAGTTAGAATTAATAATGAGAGACTATTGGTCACATTTAGAGGGGCCAAGGTGTAGCTTCTGTAGTGGGCTGTGAAGGTGTGAGAGGGACAACAGTATGAGGAACTACAAAGCAACACAGATGGCTCTCGCAAGGCCTGTTATTTAAAGCAGGGCTGATCAGGTGTCTGTGCAGAGCTGGCTGCCCGTTGATTGGCTGGCAGTGAGGCTGTTGATGCTGATCCAGGACTACAGTCCTGACCTGTGGTGTGAAACGAGGAGAGCAAGCGTGCCGCACTGCCGATCGATGCCAGCTCGGTGTCAAACCATTGCCGGCGTGAATGCAACGTTGGGTCACCCTGCAGACCAAAGGGGCCTGGTTAGCATGGTTAGTTGAGGAATGGCTTTGCGCCGGGCGAGACCACCGTTTTCAACGGGGGACGCGGCTGTGCTTCTGTAAAGGGCGACGGTAAGCGGCACACACGGCCCCAGAATAGTCGCTGCTGACCTCACAGCGCTCAGCCAATGGGCTTGCGAGGTTAGTGCAGCAGCAGCCAAATTTAATTTAGCTCTGTTAGCGATTTGTGGTTGCTAGCCAATGCCGGTCGATGTGCCTATTTTATTTCATGGTGTCATGTTTGCACGCTGAAATTCTCCTAGCTAAGCATGCGTCCGTCGGTCACGTATTGTAAACGTATTGTGTAAATAACCTGAACGCTGGCAGTCTTGTTGCTTCACGTTCAGGCGTGTTGAAATGAAATGTATCATTGTGATGGAGGTCGGTCGGCTGACGTTGGTGTCTTACGGCAAGAATATTGGTGTGCTCAATTTATTTCTGTTGTTATTATTGCAGATTATTAAACTGTTACGGAAAATGAAGAACTACGACTTTCCTAGCACTTTATTGTCTTTTCCGGGCCCCTCTCCTTCGTGGCGTGACTCGACTCCCGTTTTCCGCCCCACCTTGCACTGAGCAGTAAATTGCAGGTCACGTGAATATCCCTTAAGCTGTGAACCTGCAGGTTATTGCTGGGCAATGTTCCAGATGGGCATAGCTGTGAGGGCTGTTTCCTCTCTGTCTTTGGTGGCCCGTTTTCTCCCTGTCGGAACTGAATCAGAGGGAGGCTCTCGGGTAGGGGAGAAGGTCCGGCCTGGTTCGGTTCGGTTCGGTTCTGGGCGGGATGTCGAGCGGACGCTGAGCCCAGACCAGGCGGGGAGTCTGCACCATTGCTGTGACTCTGCCAGGATGGGCCAACCCGCCGCCTGCTCGCCCCCGCCCCGCACTAGATGAAATGCTCTCCCTGCAGCCTAAACCGTCCGCCCCTCGTTCCCCTGCGCCGATGTCCGCCGCGTCCTTCGACCAAGGTATGACGGCGCACTGCTGTTCCTTCTGGCGTAGGTGGCGGTCTCTCGCTCGCTCGGGCGTGCGTGTGTCTCAGGGTTAGTGATCCTGTGGGATGGGTTAGCCTTGTGCTTGTGTTTTCGCTCACTGTATCCATCGTGTGAACGCTGCCAGCAGAGTGCATTGGCTTATTTATTTGATGTCCTGTACTGGAATTATTCTGCATGCTTTTGTGGACAAGCACTGGGTACATGTCTTCGAATTTCGTAGCTTTTTCTTCACACAAAGGTTGCAGGTTAAGGAGCATTTCTCTTTTCATTTGCATTTTCACCCTCACAAATGATGGAGTGATTTTGGGCTGTTTTTGACTCCAGCGTGCTCAGCCTGAGGGATTTACTTGGTGTTGAAGGCTTGGTGTTGTGGGAAGGGTATTCGCAAATTAGACCTGATGAATGCAATTTAAAATCGCTGTTTAACTCAAGCAGAGTTTGTGACTGGCGTGTGTCTGTCAGCATTGTTTCAGCTCAAATCCTATTTGCGCTCCCCTTTTGTATTTTGATATATTTCAGCTGTGATGAGAGTTAAAGAGGGAAATTACATTTAGCATTATAACAGGACAACTGGAGGAATAGGAAATGAAATTAAGACCAGATTAGCAGTCATGTAAGGGAGGGCAAAGTGAACCCTGTGTGTCTGTAGAAAATTATCCTCTTCTCGGCCCCAATGGCTCTTAGACATTTTGTCTAACTTCAAATTTTTCTTCCAAAAGCGTAGTTCAGTTTCTCAAAACTGACCTTACGATTAGGGTTGTTAAATATTAAACATTTAAACGAGTTTAAATTTAATCTGCCGATCTGTTTCAGTTGCTGTTTTTAAAGTCGCCTAATATATAAGTAATGTTTAGTTGCTAGACTGAACGAAATGGTCAACATGATTTCTAAAATGTTTGTGGAATTTATTCATTTTTCTTTGAAAGAAATATTCAAAACTGTTGAAATGAATGTGTGATTACATTAACATTACATGAAACTGTAAAATGGGAAATCTTAAAGTTTTCATGGCCTGCAGAGAGGTGCGTCTCTGAAGCGAGAGGGGGGCTGGATCAGCAGTTCTGGCTTTAAGTGATTCCTGTGTTATTCTGGACGTCCCTCTCCCGTGTAATCGGGTTTCAAAATGGTTTATAATGCTACTTAAACCGTACTTCACTAGGCTTTAGGTTGGTTCTGTGCCCGTCGATCATTTGTCTCCACCCTGGTCCCTAAAACTGGGCTTCACAGATGGACCTTGCCCCGCTGTCTGTGAAGGACTACTGCAGTTGGTTAGGGCAGCGTTTGTTTCCATACCCGTTTATTGTTAAGTCGTACACACCAAGGTCGTCCTTTGTGGCTAAGTTCTCTGCATCTGTCGTGTCTGTCTGTATCCGTGCGTGCGCGTGTCTGTGTCTGTCTGTGTCTGTGTTGCCAGCTCTCGGGAAATCAGCCCTAATGTTGTACCAGGAGCTTGAACTTCAGGGGGAATGTGGGCCCGTCTCTGCTGAAAAAGAGGAGCTTTTAATGCCTCTTGTGGAAGGCTGGGCAGCTATGGGGTCCCGTGTCAAGGGAGAGCTGAGGCGTGCGTGTGGAACGGGGGCCGGCGAGACGGGCCCACCATGTGCAGTGCTAAGAGAAGTCTGTCTGCATTCTCCCAAGTGGAAAGGCAATCGGAACTCGCTATGTGTAGGAGTTCGGTGTATACGTTATTCCAGATTCTGATCTGCGTGTTTTATTATGTGTAACTAGTTGAAGGCTATTTGTGGACCACATTACGTCTGTCGTCAGGTAGTGAGAGATGAAATCACGCAAAGTGACATGAAATATAATCCCCTCGTCTTCGCAAATCTTCATAAACACCTTGACATGTCTTATAATAGTCGTATTTGATATTTGAGGGGGGGGGGCTGTTTCTCACTACTTAATGTTAACAGGTTTGTGCTATTAAATAGGCTTGTCGGATGCTTATTACCGGTTACCATAGCCTTAGTCTTTTGCTTATTTTAATTATCAGACTGCTATTCGAGATGTGTGTGAATCCCTTTCTACCCCAAAACATTGCTTATTCCCATTTTACTTTCAGCGGACATAATTTCAACGGTTGAGTTCAACTACTCTGGTGACCTGCTAGCTACTGGAGACAAGGGGGGCAGAGTTGTGATATTCCAGCGCGAACAGGATGTGAGTGTCAGGGTAACGGCTCCGGACTGTCTCCGTAATGGCTCCTCTAGGAGTCTGTTTCTAAACTTGACCTCTGTTTTAAAAAATAAATTAAAAAAGCGTCGTCTTTTCCCCTCACCTGTAGAGTAAAAATCGGCCTCACTCAAGAGGAGAGTACAACGTCTACAGCACGTTCCAGAGTCACGAGCCTGAATTTGACTATTTGAAAAGCTTAGAAATCGAGGAAAAAATTAACAAAATTAGGTGGTTACACCAGCAGAATGCTGCGCACTTCCTGCTCTCGACAAATGGTAAGTTACTGCCCACTTCCTTTGGGCTACAGATATTCAGTTGTCTGTTCGTTTAATGAGGGTGGGGCTTAATTTCCAATTCCCAGTGACTTGTTTGAGTTTGTAAAAATCTGAAAAGTAAACTGAATTTGTCCTTGCGCTAAAATGCAACCGTCTCCCAGATAAAACCATCAAGCTGTGGAAAATCAGCGAAAGGGACAAGAGGGCAGAGGGGTACAACTTGAAAGACGAAGACGGAAGACTTCGAGATCCTTTTAGAATCACGTCTCTACGGGTTTGTGGCGTCCCTCTATGGTGGCCGGGTTGCAGTTGATTGGCGGTCTGCTGTGTGTGTTGTGAAATTGTCATTGTGGCATCGGTCTGGTTGTTCTGGGCGAGATCTGATTGGTTGCTACATTGTGCGTCACTGCTTCCAATTGGTCATAGAGTACCAGTGACATTAAGTGGGATGCTGTTCAGGGGAGATGCTATGTAATAAAGTTTTACTATTGTATTATATAAAACCATGCAATATAGTAGTCACTGCGTACAATCATCATATTATTTTAAATATTTTTACCACTGTATGCACCTGCTCTGTACCA
This sequence comes from Hiodon alosoides, assembly GCA_025775065.1. Lineage (NCBI taxonomy): Eukaryota > Metazoa > Chordata > Actinopteri > Hiodontiformes > Hiodontidae > Hiodon > Hiodon alosoides. The sequence goes on along the minus strand of JAOYSI010000014.1, from coordinate 1,589,982 downwards.
TGTCTTAATTAAAAAAAAAACAAATGAATACAAGTTTAATATAAACCTTGGGTTTTTCTGGGCCTGTGTCACTTTTGAGTGACGTTTTTTCTCGTGTTCTGTTTTTTTTATTTTTTAGGTACCAGTTCTCATGCCCATGGACCTGATGGTAGAAGCGAGTCCTCGTAGAATATTCGCAAACGCACACACATATCACATAAATTCCATTTCAGTAAATAGCGATCACGAAACTTACCTTTCTGCCGACGACCTGAGGATAAACCTTTGGCACTTAGAAATCACAGATAGGAGTTTTAGTATCCTTTTTCCTCCACTTGCCTCATTTCTCTGTCGGTGGGCTTTACCCAGATGTTTTAAACGGACAAAACTAAAATCTGCTTCTGTGAGTGGATGTGATGCATTGTGTGTCTCCTTGGCCCTGTGGATGTGATGCATTGTGTGTCTCCTTGGTCCTGTGGATGTGATGCATTGTCTCTCTCCTTGGCACTGTGGATGCGATGCATTGTGTGTCTCCTTGGCACTGTGGATGCGATGCATTGTCTCTCTCCTTGGCACTGTGGATGTGATGCATTGTCTCTCCTCTTGGCACTGTGGATGCGATGCATTGTCTCTCTCCTTGGCCCTGTGGATGTGATGCATTGTGTGCCCTTGTCTGCCTTCTAAGTTGGTGTCCTTCACAGCGTGCCCACCTCAGACATTGTAGATATAAAGCCTGCCAACATGGAGGAGCTGACGGAGGTCATCACGGCCGCTGAGTGTCACCCACACCAGTGCAACGTGTTTGTGTACAGCAGTAGCAAGGGGACCATAAGGCTGTGCGACATGCGGGCCGGCGCCCTCTGTGATAGGCACACCAAGTGTAAGTGTTCAACAGCTTCCCGCTGTGATGTTTCTCTGCCGTGGATGCGTAGGTAACCGCGTTGGTGGTCACGATCCTGCTTTCTCTTCAGTCTTCGAGGAGCCTGAAGACCCCAGCAGCAGGTCGTTCTTCTCTGAGATCATCTCCTCGATATCGGACGTCAAGTTCAGCCACGGTGGTCGCTACATGATGACCAGGGACTATCTCTCGGTCAAGGTGTGGGATCTGAACATGGAGAACCGACCGGTGGAGACTTACCAGGTTTGTGTTGTTCTAACTTCAGCATCTGCTCAACCTCACAAGTAGGCTTTGAAATTCAATGTAACGATGTATAAATGAGTGGCATATCTTAATTCTTTCTTTCTTATTTTCCTGTCGGTTTTTTATGTGCTCTTCACGTGTAAAATAACTCTGAAGAATTAATGTAATGGTATCTTCCATATGCATTTATGTTGTTAAATATAATCAGGAACGTGACTTGTGACGGTGGAATCTTATTTTTGTTGAGATAAATCAAATAATTAAATTGTGTTAATTGCAACGCAAACGGCTCGGAAAATGGCAACGAACGGATTTGTGTTTCCGCATTTAGCTTTAATCACACTGAGAAGACGCTCCCTGTAGTGTGGTATCAGGTGGTTCTTAGGGATTTTTCCCCATCCCTCCACAGGGTATTTCGTCAGCCACACCAACATTTCATGGTTTTATTTTGTGAACTGCTTTCTTAAGTTCAAATCAGTACAATTCAATGCGATTAAGGTCCGGAGATTTGCGACAGCCCAACAAGAACATTGTCTTTGTGTTCACCTAACCATTTCTTTGTAGATATTGATGCTTGGGCTCATTGTCATGCTTGAATGTCCGTTTACGACCCAGCTTGAGACTCCTAGTAGAAGGTACAAGTTTTTTTGGCCGAAATGTCCTTGTACAATCTTGCATTAATCCTTCCCTCTTCTAACGAGGGCACCAGTATTGGATACAGAGATTCAAAACGTCTCTAAAAAGTCCCCTCCAAATTTGACAGTGGGAATGATGCGTTTCACTGCACAACATTTTTTACCCAACGTGCTGGTGAGCAGTCTGTGCAGCTCAATTTCAGTTGTCTGACGTGTTCCCAATCGCAGTTTCACCAGTCCGTTTTTTGAGCCATCAGGAAAGGTTTCCCCATTGCAAATCTGCAACGAACAGCCACGTTTGTTTTGGCGCCGACATAATTTTTGGTTCTCGCCTCCGTTTAGGTAAATTACACTTTTTTTTCTGCAGTTCCCTGGGCTTTACAGTGATGGTGGATGATACCGGAGTATTTTCTTGCTACTGTAGAATAGGGGCCTAGCGGTCATAATAATTTTACCATCCCAATGATAGCGTTCAATAACCTTGATTCAGTATTATTTTGCTGTGTTTTCCTTGTGGAGGCTGAGGGGTGTGAACAGCGTTGGTGTCTTGTTTTTTTATTTAAATCTACACCTCTCTGTGGAAGTATGTTGCTCTTTTCTGAGTTGTTTGTGTCGTAATAAATGTGCGCATTTCTTCTGTTCACCCGAGCTTAAGTGAAATATTCTGCAGTCACGGACCATCTCCTAAAGACAAATGCCATTGAATGCTCAGTCTTAGTCCTGACCTTAGATACCGTGGATCAAGGGATCCTAACCACCTCTGGTGACCCTGTGTCTTCAATGGCCCCAATTACCTGAGGGGTCCTTCAAGGTTCCATCCTAGGGCCCGTTTTGTTCTGCATTTATGTTACCGCCAGGCAAAAAGTAATTGGTAGGCACGCAATTTTCTTTAATTTTCATGCAGACGACACTCTGCTTTATCTGTCTGTCAAACGCAATTATTTCACAGGCTAGTTGCCCTTCGAAACGGTCTTAGAGATATTAAGGATTGGATGTCCTGTGATTTTCGAGGCCAATATGGGTCCCCTCGATTTGAAACCAATCTCCAGGGATCTTGTTGTTACCAGCATGTCAAAATGGCCCGGGGCGTGCTACTATAACATTTAAGATAAATATTTCTAAGATTGGGCCATTCCTGTCTGTTACTGATTCTGAGAAGGTCATGCATGCTTTTATCTCCTCTTGGCCTAATTATCGTAATCCCCTTTTCACTGGTCTGAGCCACAATGTATTCTCACTTTCAATCAGTGACAATTTCAGCAACAAGGCTCCTTACCAATACAAATAAGAGATCTTGCATAACCGTTTTGGCATGCCTACACTGGCTTTCTTATGAATCGATTTTGAAAATTAAATAAATTCCTTTTTAGGCCAGGCATGGGCTTGCCTTTTAGTACTTTAGTACTGAAGAACTGATTATTTTACCTTTAACCAGACTGAAGGCTGGGCGGAGCATCCACCATCGGAAAGCCAATATTGTG
>JAOYSI010000014.1:1574260-1586646 GCA_025775065.1 Hiodon alosoides | reverse complement strand
CTGAAGAACTGATTATTTTACCTTTAACCAGACTGAAGGCTGGGCGGAGCATCCACCATCGGAAAGCCAATATTGTGGAATAGTCTTCCTGGCTATATTGGTGCTTCAGACTCGGTGTGGAATAGTCTTCCAGGCTATATTGGTGCTTCAGACTCGGTGTGGAATAGTCTTCCTGGCTATATTGGTGCTTCAGACTCGGTGTGGAATAGTCTTCCAGGCTATATTGGTGCTTCAGACTCGGTGTGGAATAGTCTTCCTGGCTATATTGGTGCTAAGACAGTGTCTTCTTTTAAAGCATGCTTTCAAAACCGGAATTTAATCATTTGTATATTTTATAAGTTTTCTCCATTCTGTTTAGTTTTCTTGTTGCTATTTTTATTCTGTTTTGTTTTCTCAATGCACTTAGCACAAGAGAAGTGCTTTATAAAGGTGTTCTTTCTGTGGAACAGGAAAGTGTTTTTGGTTAAATGTAACAATGGGCGCTCCAGTTGTGGCGTTTAATAATGACGTCTTTCCATTTTAGGTGCATGAATACCTCCGTAGCAAGCTGTGCTCCTTGTATGAAAACGACTGCATTTTCGACAAGTTTGAATGCTGCTGGAACGGTTCTGATGGGTAAGGCAACACTCGCTGAACCTGCCCTTTGAGGGGTTCGAGGACTTACTCTTGTTAATCGCCTCAGTTTCATTTTAAGGCCACCGTAATGCAGTGCAAATACATTCAGGTTTGGTAATTAAAGCCACTCGTCTTGCCCCGCTGGTGTGTTTTGGGCGGAGAGAGGGGAAAAAAAAAACCAAACCATTTTTCATCCCCTTCATTGCCCCACAGTGCCATCATGACCGGCTCCTACAACAACTTCTTCAGGATGTTCGACAGGAACACCCGGAAAGACATCACCCTGGAGGCCTCCAGGGAAAGCAGCAAACCCCGCGCCGTTCTGAAGCCTCGCAAGGTGTGCACGGGCGGGAAGCGGAAGAAGGACGAGATCAGCGTGGACAGTCTGGACTTCAACAAGAAGATCCTGCACACGGCCTGGCACCCCAAGGAGAACGTCATCGCCGTGGCCGCCACCAACAACCTGTACATATTCCAGGACAAGATAAACTAAGGGACAGCCCGACTCCTCCCGAGGGCACGTTCTTGTACTTGCATAGTTAAGCCTAGTCGTTTATCTGTAAAAGAAGCGGCCTCCTTGTCCTGGTAATGAAGAATTTGATGCACTCGTTTCCTTGTGTAGCCAAGGGAGAAATAAGGCGGCCTTTCTCTCTGCGTCAGTGGTGTGTGTTGAGTCCTCAGTGTGAGGGCGGAATCACCGCTTTCCCTGAACAAGGAGAAGGCCAACAGAAGCAGCAACCCATGGACAGAACTCAATAGAGGCCAAACTGTCAAAAAAGTTAGTGTATTTATTTAAGCCTGAGCCTTTCTTTTATGATTTAACGACCAAATTATGGAACACCCAAGGAATGACATTTTAATGTCAAAATGTAGTCTCTACTGTAATTTCGGGCCATCCTGAAACGCGAAACCATACGCTAGTTGATGCCTGTCAACATTCCTCCCCTGGTCCCTCTTATCTGGCCTTGGTGTTTTACCTTTTAAGCACTTAAAACAGGTCTCCAATTTGGTCAGTGGACAGGTTTTTCTTTCTTTTTCCTCTCTCTCTTTTTTTTTTTTTTTTTCTTCATGCATAGTAACATTTACTCACTGACTGTATCTATATAACCACACCGTCTGGTGTCCACCACTTAATAAAAGTAACAAAAACTACAGAATGTTTTTTTTTTTTTTTTTGGGAAAAAGTACGTATTAAATTCTGATGTTTTGCTTTGCATGTATTCACATAGTAGATTGAAAAGACAGTGGAAAATGCAAGATGTCGTCCCACTGAAACTTTCGGTAGTGTGATTAGGGAGATCTCATAAAGTACTTGAACTGCAGTAGCACCAGTGGGGGGTGGGGGGGGGATTACTTTTTTGAATCTGGTAACATGATAGACGGCCACTAAAAGGGAATCTGCAGCCTTAACACTTTAACTATGTCTCTCAGTAGAGTTGTTAAGATTACAGCGACTACTGCTCGTTGCATCCCAGATGTTTTAAACCCTACCATACCTTATGTGCAGTTAAAAAAAAAAAAACCTTTTAAATGTATTACTCCTTACAATAAGTTGCTGCTCCCAGTGGCCGTTTGTGGAAACGCCGGACATTGAGGTCCTACAGTCCGACCATTTACGGATGTCACACACCATTAATAAACGAGTCAAAGTAACGTGCCGTGTCCCTCCCTAATGACTCCATAGAAGATTGGTCTGTCTCGTCTATCAATCCGGACACTACATTTTGACATGGTGGCGAGGTGGTATACAAGCTGTGTGTTTTTAATTTCAATGGGAGGCCATTCGGCACATCCGTCTGCCGGTGCTAAAATCACAGAGTATGTTAGGGTCAACAGTACAAAACTCATTGTATGTTGGTTGTAACACTTATAAATTCAGGAACGTTCAGGTCAACAAAGCATTCTCCTTTGACCCTGTTCCCTGTTGAAATAATGATGCTAACATGGTGGAAATGTATACACTTGTTTGATTATTTTGACCAAAGTTAAATAAATTTTAATTGTGTTTACCTGATTTAGAATAAATGATTTGCTTAATTTGGAAACGACCTGAGCAGGGTTACGTCCACTGGACCACCGTATTCGCCACTTCATCACTGTAAAGCGGCTCTGTCCCTTGTGAGAATTGCTGAACAGGTCAATGATAAACGGCAGCATTTTTGATTGTAGCGTAATTTTTTGTGTGTTCTGGTACTTAGCATCTTGGTGTACAATCGAATGTAAATGCAGATGATATTTGCAATAACCTTTTCAGGGTTACAATTTTGAATGATTTTATTTTTACATATAGCGTCTGGATTTCGTTCTTCACATATAACAGTCATGGCAGCCTGTTTAAGCATTCGATTTAAAACATTATTTATTTTTTGCTTTGTCAACATTGTTGCCGTACATTCACGTTTTTATAGCTTGACATAACTGCAGGTAACATACAAATAGGTACCCTGATGCAAAGCAAACTCGTTCACTAGTGGCCCCGTTACTGAACCTGATAGTTTTTTTTTAATTGACGCAAATAAACTATGAAGTACATACTTTGGACAGCCATTTAAGCATTGAAAACAGATGTGGATTTAAATAACGGTAACAAAACTGCTCGCCAAGATTTTTTAAAAAATGTATGTATTAACCTACTGCTTAAGTTATGATTTGTGATCAGAAGTTTTCTAGTTTACTGCTGTACTTTTGAGAAGGGGACTTGCTTAATTTAAACAGTAAATAGCGAGTTATATAAAGTGTAAATTTACAATTATGCGTCTGGATAAATGCAGGTGCTAAGCAGATAAATAATAATGCTACACTTATCTTAACTTCAGGGGTAGAACAAACAGCTTTAGACAAGTATGCCCTTCTACTGACAGACAGGATTACACCTTGAGATCCACTAGGCACGTAAAACCAGCATAATTAGATTCTCTTTTCATTAGCCCACCCCTCCTTTAAAAAGGAGATACCTTTAAAAACCTGGAAATGTCGCAGTGAAATCTACAAGAACGCAAAACACTAAAAAGCAGAGACTGGCTACACGTCTGCCAATCAGCATCTAAAGAGCGTCACTCCACAATATGCCAAGCTGCGCGGATATCGTCCAGCCCAGGGTGTTTTTATAGTGTGGCGGGGGGGTTGGCCACACGTCTGCCAATCAGCATCTAAAGAGCGTCACTCCACAATATGCCAAGCTGCGCGGATATCGTCTAGCCCAGGGTGTTTTTATAGTGTGGCGGGGGGGTTGGCCACACGTCGCCCAATGTACATCCTAAAAGAAAAGGAGGCACAAGGCTGTAATTAATCAGGGCTTGAGCAGGTGTGTTTACCTGGTCCATGTGTGGGCCTATATGTGCCACTCTGAAGCACGTAACACATCAGCACATGCAAAACATACAAAATGTTCCTGCATTCCGAGAGCGATCCCTGGGTAAATAAGGTGTGGTCTGTTGATCACACGACAGAGGCATTATTTTTCTCTCTCTTGTTTTTTACTATAGATATGTAAGTTCACTTTCCCCCACAACACCGTCTGTCTTGGTCAAAATAATAAACACAACACGATTTATTCGCTCACTGCTGTGCATTTGGTGTTCAGTGTGTCTGTCCAACAAGACTATCAGTGTAGTGTTCGGTGATCACTTACACAGTGTAAGAGGTGTACTTTGTGGAGAACGTCTAAAGAGAACAGCTGAACAGGAAGACCAAACCAAACCAACCACTTTCACGTGGAACTGAAGTTTGCTGAGAGTCAACATGCGCAAATGCTTTTCGTTGACTGCGTTTCCACTCCTCTGAACCCAGTCAGCCGATTTATATTTCCTCCTAGCTGAAGAGAGAGGACAGCGATCGCACATTCGAGAGACCTGCTCTGCTCGGTTACAACCCCTCCTACTCTCCTCAGTGCCAAAAAGGAAGTGAAACATTCATTCAATGTCAACTTTCCACATATTTCTGGAGGCTGGGGGAGCTGTCCGTTCTCCCCGTTTACTCTGAACCCGTAGCCAGCTGTGTGTGTGGTTTAGAGGCGCAGGCGTCTGACTGATAACCAGAGTGTTGCTGATTCAAATCCAGACACTGCTGCTATAGCCCTTAACCTGAGATAAAACTGCTTTATTTGAGATGGCACTTGATTGCATAACGTTGACTCTTTCTTGCACAGTATTGAATCACATTCCTCAGCCACGATGCGTGACTCAGATCACTTGGCTGGAAATGTCATTACTGCAGAACCTGTAGTAAGGTAGTTCTGCAGATACTGCGGTAGTACTGAAGGTAGTTCTGCAGATACTGCGGTAGTACTGAAGGTAGTTCTGCAGATACTGCGGTAGTACTGAAGGTAGTTCTGCAGATACTGTGGTAGTACTGAAGGTAGTTCTGCAGATACTGTGGTAGTACTGAAGGTAGTTCTGCAGATACTGTGGTAGTATTGATGTAACATCCAAAACAGCTGCATGACTGGCGCTTTCTGTCGTGACTGAGGAGTAAAATGTCACACACAGCAGGCGACCAAAACTCACCCCAGGCCCACTGCCAATATGTGAGATACGAGTAGAGAAGGGAGGACAACCTTTAGGAATTCGGCCGAGAAAATTCCCCCCTTCTTCATGACTCTGGTGTTCCTCATACTGAGGGCGCTGGAGCGTTTCGGGCGCCTGAACAGGAACTCTCTGAAAGGGAGAAATTTTAGGGACTGCGTTTATTTTAAGACACACAGTAAAGCAGTCACCTCCACATCTGTTTAATTCATAAACACAACGGGGTGTGGGGGTTTTACATGAGGCACTTGGCTGATACCACAACCAACAATATGTTTTCAGTTTCATTTCATTTCAATGATTTCTCCTATAATGACAACTCACAATCCGACCGGCTAAGTACGCACTTAGGAGGAATATTTTCAGGTCGACTAGACCAGTCCCAGATCCAATCTGCGTTTTTCTTCATCATGACCTCTACTTCACGTCTTCTCTCCAGGAAATCTTCATCAGACTGACAGGAGAGCATTTTGATAAATAGTAGTAGATAGTCTAAATCACATCCCTCAGCATAGGTCCAATACTCTACATTAACTAAATACAATCTTGAAACAGATTACCTATAATAAACATTGTATTATAGGTAATATAAGGTATATAAACATCTTATATTTTAACAGGACCAAAATTGCAAGTATTCCCATCCTGGGACTTTTAACAACCTTTAAACATCTCTTTTCCTGCCCTACCGCCTCTCATTTTTGACCCTGTCCCAGAAGATTTATTTATTTTTATTTTTTTTACCTGTGAGCTGTTCTTCCCTCCCGTACTGTACGTCTCTGAGCCCTTCTGAAGATGGAGAGGAGTCTGTGGTCGTGGGGGACTGTCGAGAGAGACAAAGTACACCGAGTAAGTGTAACCCAAACACTGCATGGTGCTTCAGTGAAGCGTCCTCATGCACCTGAACTAAAGCTTCCTTAAGAGTGACACCGTGGAGAATAGAAAAATAAGCATGATGTGTGAGATTGATGTGTTTTGAGTGAGATGAGTGAGGGACATTTTTACAATCTCTTTTGACAGTCTCTGCAAGCCAAAGGGCTGCACCCGGTGCCCAGCGATAAGCAGGCTTGGTGATATCATGAAGCCTTTTGGTGTTTGCGCCGTGACGCGCTGGTAGCCCTGTGCCCTGACCCGCTGGTGGCCCCGACCCGCTGGTGGCCCCAACATGCTGGTGGCCCCGACCCGCTGGTGGCCCCGACCCGCTGGTGGCCCCAACATGCTGGTGGCCCCGACCCGCTGGTGGCCCCAACATGCTGGTGGCCCCAACACGCTGGTGGTCCCAACATGCTGGTGGCCTCGACCCGCTGGTGGCCCCAACATGCTGGTGGCCCCGACCCGCTGGTGGCCCCGACCCGCTGGTGGCCCTGACGCGCTGGGGGTCCCAACATGCTGGTGGCCCCGACGCGCTGGGGGGCCCGACGCGCTGGGGGGCCCGACGCGCTGGGGGGCCCGACGCGCTGGGGGGCCCGACACGCTGGGGGGCCCGACACGCTGGGGGGCCACAACACCTGTCACATGGCAAGCTTCCTCTGGAGCTGCTTCTGCTAGACTCGTGCTGGGCGTCCTGGAGCATTTTCTCCACGTCCCCACTGTGAATGGAGGCCGGCACCTGTTCTTCTCCTCCATGCTGGGCGGAGGCACCACTGCCATTGCTAAAGTGAAGTTCCACCCAGGAACCTTGAAGAGTTAAAGGGAGGGAGAGTGGTTTCATTTATCGCACATGATGTTTGCAAATTTCATTTGAATTGTTATGAATAGCAACCAAAAAATTTATAAATAAATAAATAAAATCTACAAAAGATAAGATTTGTTTACAGTTCTCCAATAAACTAACCGCTAACAGAGAACAGTGTTTTTTAAAACAGCACCTCACCCGATTGGGTCTTTTTTTCTGGAGCCAATCCGCAATAGGCACAGCACAGCCCCTCCTATTTTTTATGACATCATCATCAAAATTAGCACAGAGGTGGACGGGAGAACAACCTATGTCGGATTGTGTTCCGTATCATAACTACGCCACCCGATGTTATAAATAGTGTACAACGTTACTGGACTGTCAGAGGAATTGTTTTGTCCCGGTCTAGACGTGTTGCAAAGTCAAAATACGATTTGCCAAGGTCACGATTATTATAACAAGGAAAACGTATGTTTACATTCACGATTGTCTACTATTGGACTATGACGGGGTGTAACCTTGCCCTTAGTCCTAAATAAATAATCCCATATATTTTAGGATTTTAAAATGTGGTCAGCACATGAGAGCATTTACCCTAAATACCGCAATTTTGCATAACCACGATGTCGTAATTGTGTAACATGTTTGTTTAGCGAGCCATCAACCTCTGTCTACATACACACGTTAAATAAAATCGTGCAAAGCTGTTTCGTGTTTTTGCTTCGAGTGTCACTTGCGTTATCGTCACAAAGCGCCTGTAACGAATCGTTCACTGTCTACAGTAAAATAAAGCTGAGTTATCTTCACAGCAGACACATTTGTACCAAGGGACCATCAGAATGACATACTTACCCTGCAAATTCCCTTCGTGCGTACTTAGTGCGTTCTGAGTCGACATGCTATTGTTACGATACAGCCAGCAAGCAAGTGAAGCCCATTAAATAAAGCACTTCTCGGAGCACGTAAACGAAAGAAATGAGATTTCCCCCCACAAAACGCTGCACAGACGGAATTCACTACACAGTTTCTTTCGCTAAGACTTTCAAGAAGAAAATATAAAGAATCGGACGCACAAAGCACACATTATGTGTGACACGTGCATATTTTTGTTTGCACTAGTCGTTATATTCAATTCCACGTGACAGGGTCAAAGCGTTATGTGTTCGTTTTCTCGTAGGAACGCAATACATTACTATTATTAGCCCCCCCAAAAAAGTATGTCATGGTCAACCCGATTTAACTATGAAAACTAGACACCTAAAAAAAAACAATGTTGCCAAATGAGAGACGCTATTCTTTTCTAGGGTCGTATAGTCATATAGTCATATAGTCGTAGTAAAATTGCGGTGAAACGTTATGAAATACGTATGGTATAATACAATTTGTAGCATAACTTTTATGACAATATTACCTAATCTTAATAGAAACAAGGTGATAGCTAACTTGCTGCTTGACCAAAAAGAAAGAAAAAAGAAACTGTCTAACCGTATTGTCATTTTTTTTAAAAAAAAAGCCTGAGCATATGATCAATGGCGAAGAAAGCTGTGTAGCTCTGGAACATGGCTGGAAATGTTCTGATTTCAAACGGGAAAGAGTTGATCCTGCCATCTCCCCACCCCACCGGATTGTTAGTGTTAGAAGTTATTTTTTGGTCCCGTGGTTGATGGAGGAATCAATGGAACTGCCTGTGTGTTGCTACCACTGTTTCACTTTTCTAAACTTTTTGAAGTTGTGTTTAATCTCAATTGTTTAATTAATCAGTTATTTTGTTCGTGTCTCCGCCTTGCCATCCGCTCCACCTAGAGGCCCTCCCTACCCTACTGCGAAGGGTTTGACTGCACTGAAGATTTCCCTCTACGGTATGTACCCACTCAGCAATCACAGGTATATACAGGTCATTCAGTTAAGCGCGCACGACCACACCTAAATGCCGACCCTGGAATAGTTAACGAGGGGATAGTGGAAACGACCACTAAACAAATAAGTTGGGCAGTCAACGTGCAGCAAGCTTGAACTTTGGAGCAAAAGTTTGAGCTTCTGCAACTGGCATAAGAGCAATTACAAACAAAACCATAACAAAACCCAGTGTTTCAGCCTCTGACGTCCCAGAAGGTGCCTAAACTATTTTTTAAACCTACATTAAACTAAACAATTGCACAAAAGAACGCACCTATACACATCTCAGACGAGTGAAGCGTAAAAGAAGAAAAAGAGTCTGGCTGTTGCCTTCAACTTCTCTTTCATTCGCTCTCGCTCACTCTCTCCATTCAGTTCTGTCGGCTGTTCAGTTCTATCTGGGTAGTCAGAAAGCGCATTTTAAAACAGGAACTGGGGATCCTTAAGTCAGAATTGGGAGTATTGGAAAATCACATTCAGGGACAGGAGCTGTGCTGTAATTTATGCTACTTATTTCTGTACTGTTTCTTATTTGTATGATTCACGTTATTTTACGAATTATCCCTACATTTTCGCAGTCAAGGGGAGATGTGACGACATCAACATTTCTTTGTGAGGAAAGTTGTTTTGGTGGGTATTTTCTTCCGCTTCTGGCAAACCAGACTATTTACTTCCGAAGGAGGAGCTGTTAAGTTTAGAGAACAAAGCGTATTTTCTGCGTCGGACCGTACCAGCCCTCTCAAGTTTGAAAGACCTGTGTTTAACGTACTGTTTCAAAGTAAACCGAAAAGTAAAGACATGTCCTCCCGGTTTGGTTGGCTACGACGGGTAAAGGCAATTATATATTGTAATTTTACAATCACAATATCAGTAACAAATTAAGCTAATGGATATATACCATAAAATAGAAAAAGGAAAAAAAAAACCCAATCATTTAAAGTCTGGGTACTGGCTGCGAAGTGAGAATGACAGTTGGAAAATTATTTTTAAATCTCCGGCAGAACGTGGTTAGCGTATCAACAGCCTAGCGGTTTCCAGAAGCTCATTCTACCACAGACCCGAAAAGGTAGAGGAAATAATCCTAAATACATATATTTTTAAACACCCTGTTTACTCATTAATTTGACCTTCACGTATTTCTGTTTGTATCCTTTGGATTAAAAAAAAAAAAAATTTGTTTTGGTGGGGGTTTTTAAAAACATTTTTTTTGCACAAAAATATAAGTTTAGTCCATAGTGTCGTTTTCGGAGTGTTTTTGCTCTTAGATGTTTAGTGCCAGATTCCAGTAAGATTTAGAGGTAAGCAAAACAGTCTTGTTTTTATTTAATTAATTAATTGGTAATTATTCAGCATTGATATGCCTAAATATTCAGGGTTCATGCATTTATTTTGCTGCATCCTATTCAGTTTTAATGAGAACGACTGGTGAAGGGTTCCGTGGGCTGGAAAGGTGCTGGACACTTCAGTATTTACCACCCCCTAAAATGCCACTCAGTCCTACCTGCGCTCTCCATAGTGAGGCGCTGTACACATTATGCGGGGTGTAGGGTCAAGGCTGCACTGTAGCTTTGGCTGTGGGTTTCCAGTGGTTGTCTTGCTAAAAGGTTAACTTCCATCCCAGTTTCAGCTTTCCTGTACTTCCTGTACCAGGACGTTCCTATACTTCATTTTCCCTTCTTTCCTCCCAAGTGCCCAATCAAATTTCTCTGCCTTTTATACCCTTCGCCTGATCTCTGCCTTTTCACAAATTTGTCCTGGGGTTCTTTGGAAATGAAATTTCGTTTGCATTTCATTACTAAGCAGATGGAACCTACTGGAACTGCTGAATATATCCTGAAATCATGTGAATCACCACAATTTAGCGCAGGTGGATGCCAATTAACTTGGTGTGTGATTTTCAAGATAATTGCTTACACCTGAGCTGATTTAGGGTTTCTTTTATTTAGGGTCGATTGTGACCAGTGGTGACGATGACAAATTGGCAGAGGTTTGACAGATTGGGCTAGGGTGCCGTACATCGGCAGGGTTTGTAACGGTTTGTCAATTAGCAATTGCAAATGAGGTGAAAATATGGAAAAGTAATTGGCAATTCCAAATTGCAAAAGAATAGGGAGAAAAAAGAAAAGAGTATGCTAAGCAAATAAAAATGTTATTGGGGCAAGCCCAGTCCAAGAACGACTCAAGACTGAGACACTTTGCTTAATTTTTACCTCAATCCTGCCAAGTATGTCAGGGTGGCTGAGCAGGAGCGTACTCGAAACATGCCAACACCATACTTGACAGAATGAACAGTGTTGACTCGGTGGTGTAATGGGATCATTTTTTTTGCCAAAAGTAACCCTTTCGTATAACACTATACATATGATAAAGCTCTGAAACCCAGCAGCTCTGGAATTTCATCTTGTCCACTGTAAACCAAACAAAAAACCTTAGTCGGAAGAATAGAGCTGAAATTAATTTATTTCATGTCATGATTTAAACCAAACAAATGCACTGATAACTTCTCTCTTTGACGAAAGCCTGTCAAATACATGGGTTGCCAATATGTATTGCACTAATTGACTTCAAGGGTTATCCACCTGATCCTGAACCCTAAAAGACATGGGTTCACAAACATGGACACTATATGAACCTGTTTTATGTCAAATATTGAGTAGAACAAGCACCCCAACCCACCCTCCCCATTCAAAAGCTCAAAACAACCATCCCACAATCCTTTGTAGCAAAGGTTTCCTCCTCAAACCTTTTAAGACCTCCAGCTCTTACATAGCCCTGCTGTAAGACAGCCAGAATTATAGTAATAATGTAGCCTCATTCTAAGACGACGAGAATTACAGTAATAATGTTACGTATCAGTTATTAATGGAGACGTAATTCAGTGTTTTACCCACAGTCCATGATGCTTTCGGTTTGATTCCAAAACTGTTTGGCTGCTTTATAAACACATAAGAGATTTAAAAGTCATGAGCATTATTGAATTAAATCGAATTCGGTAGTTATCCACTTTTTTTCAGTCTCTGTTATGTTTTCCAGTTTTGATAGTATGGAGGTTATCTATAGAATGAGTAGTTAATACTACATTTAATTCAGATAATTGTAAGGTAAATCATAAGATAATTGAATGATTGCTATTCAGATTTTTCAGAGCAGCAGTATCAGGTCTGGTGAGGAGAAAGAGCTGGCTGAACACAGGGACCCATTGTTCTATGTTAAAATGGGCTGTTTGCTGTCTGGCTTGTCAAAAATCAAAACAGCCCGGCTTGTTCCTGGTAATCCTGGCTACATATGCCAGAGTGTGGCACTTCAGTGGTCCTGCTGCGCGTGCGTGTTTCTGCGTCTCCCGCGCTCCGCTGACGTCTGGCCCACGCGGCCAAGGCCGCTGCAGAGACAACGATGAGCTCACCCTCCCAGGAGGGGAGCCTGGCTTGCAGGCGTATCGCTGGTTAGCTGCAGCGCCGCGCCGCGCCGCGCCGCGCAGCTCCTGTCTGTGTCTGCGTTTGTGTGTGTGGGTGTGTGTGTGTGTGTGCGTGCGCGCGCGTGTGTGTTCACGCGCCTGCTCCAACCTCCCTCTGCTCCCTCTCGTGCCCGGCTGGTTCTTCTCGCGGTTCGGAGGCGGGGGGGGGAGGCGTGTGTACATGGTAAGCACATAATCCTTGCTTGCTTGATTTTTTTTCTCT
>JAOYSI010000014.1:1546536-1567230 GCA_025775065.1 Hiodon alosoides | reverse complement strand
ATGCAATAAAATGCAAATTAATTATTTAAAAATCATACAATGTGATTTTCTGGATTTTTGTTTTAGATTCCGTCTTTTACAGTTGAAGTGTACCTATGATAAAAATGACAGACCTCTACATGCTTTGTAAGTGGGAAAACCTGCAAAGTCGGCAGTGTATCAAATACTTTGATACACCACTGTACATAAGGTGTGATGGCACAAAGGTTAGCGGGACGTCTTTTCCATGCTGGGTTTTAAAAATTTATTTAAAGTACCAAGCGGAGAACCTTCTGGATGGAACTCAATGCTGCCAATTAGCAAAAAGAAGCAAAACCTGGGGAAAATGTAAAGGCCAAACCCAATCACCGTAATCCAGACGTTATTATTTAGTGATGTGATCCCTGGCATTTACAAGATATAAAATAATAATAAACAATAAAAAGAAACAATAAAAAGTGGGGTAAAAAATCTTAAGAGAAATCCTGGGAGGAAGACCCATGATGTAACCGTCTTTGAATTTCGTTCAGCTGGGAAGACTTAATCTTGGGCAAGATTGCAAATGACCCAGCGACTGAAACGAAGCCACAAAAAGAAAAGTCACGGAAACCCAACTGCCCAGGCAAGTCATTCATTCGGCTAACCCTGTTCACGTCAGCCTTCACGTTCAGGGGGCAACCCTCCGGTGCTCCGGCACACACTTCTCAGCTGCTCAGAATGAAGGGGTGGGGAGGAGAGTTTTGAAATTCGGGACCACTGCCCCATTATGATAAACTTGGAGGGATGGAAAGGGAAAAAATCCTAGGCGGTAAACATTCCCAGATTGGTGTCTTAAAATAGATCAGGAGAGCAAGGAAAGTACATCAGCCGAACAGAAGAAAACCTACAGAACAGAAATAGGCAATGAAGGGCCCTTTTATTTCTTTTCAGTTTGTTGCTAATCGCACTCAGCCAGCTGTCCATTTGCAATGGGGAAATCCGTTTGGCTAAATTTCCTCTGACAGTAAATAAATTGAAGGAGGCGGTAAACAAGTGAGCCGGCTTCAGGTGAACTCACAGGCCAGCGCTGTCAAAGGGGCAAGGAGAGTGCTGCTCCTGGTTGCGGATCAGGAGTATAGGGACGGAAGGACTCGTTTTTTAAAGCCGCATTCCTCCAATGGCGGTAACAATACGCAAAACAAAAAACAGTGTAGGCGGTAACAATATCTACATTGGTAAGGTGTCCAACTATCTGCCTGAATTCATGTTTATTTATTCGTGTGTATGCTTATGCGTGTCTTTCTCAGTGAGCAGAGTGTATGTTGTATTTTCTTTAAAAGAAAAAGAAAAAATGTCGACACCAGAAACAGACCCAAATACTTGTATGCTGAAGGCTGGGCTGGATTTTCCACTTCCGATTCCTCGCTGGAAATATCCCCTCCCATCCAGGCATGTGACACGCGCAAAGCAAGGTCAGAGGTCGCTGATGAGAGAAATATCAAACATGAAACACAAGTGGTATGTCAAGTGCAATTATAGGTGTCCATTTCTGACCCAGCCGGGTTAAATAAGACATTCCTGATCATTAGAAGCAGTGTGGAAAATCTGGCCAGGCTAGACAAGGAGACTGTGAAAGGGGTTTGCAGCCCAGTGGTCCCACCCATGTTCCCCAGTCACAGCCTGTGTGTTCCTCCTCGTCAGAGAGGGTCTGTGAGTGTTTTGTGAGTGCAGCATTTGTGGTCTCAGTCTCTGAGTCTGTCGGCAAGGAGTTGTAGGAAAAGCCAGGGCAGGTTGCACAACCGACTGGAGGAAGTCCAAGTTGTGAGGCTTTTGTGACTTTCTCTATAGACAGAGAGAGAGAGAGAGAGAGAGAGAGAGAGAGAGAGAGAGAGAGAGAGAGAGAGAGAGAGAGAGAGAGAGAGAGAGAGTTTTTTTTTCAACGTTCTCTTTTTGGAATGGAGAGCCGCTCAATCGGCTGTCCCTAGGTTTCCCTGGCGACGGCGGTTTTGCTGGACAAACTCTTGTACAGTGTTTGCCGGCATCGCCTTCCTCTAGTGCCTTGCCGTCATCTGCCTGGCCTGCTGTCGCTGACAGCCGTTACCCAAACTCCACAATGGGGCAGCTGGGAAAGTGGGCCTGATGAAGACAACATACTCTGAATCTGACATGTATAATCCCCTCCCTGTTTTCCTCTCCATGCGCTCACCATGAACCACCCCGAGCCTGTCTGAGAAGCTGCTTTTGTAAACAGTTGTAGCACAAGCCTGCCAGTTGTCTATCGCCCTCAGTCTGTGCCACCTCTCCCTGTTTATTTTTCCCAGACTGTAGATGGCCACTATGTGGAAAATGTGGTAACAGAGAATCCCTACCACCACTGTGCCAAGAACGAGACAGCAGTTCAAAGGGGGCTAACCTTTTAATGCGTAGTGGAAGGACGAGGGCCGGTCACGCAGTGTTTGTTTCCAGTTCCCCAAATGTCTCATCTCTGGGCAGGAATACCGAAGCCTCTTCCAGCAACCTCTTCCCCTTCCCTCACACGCACCCAAACAAACAACACCCAGCCCCAAAACGTGCAATCAATACACCCATGGCCGCATTCTGATGACTAAGTTCAAGTGACAAACATTTTGGGTGTTTCTGAGAGTGCGGTTTAAAAGAGCTGGATATGGTGACACAAACGGCTTTATTTACTCAAAACGAGCAGCCCGGAGGTCTTCCGATTTGGAATGTTTTGATCATACCGAACATTCCATTATACCCAATCCGTTATTGTAAAAATGTAATTGAAGTAAAATAAATGCTTTTTATGAGACCATTGCAAACACGTCAGTGGCTAAAAGGAGCGATAGCAAAATGGCTAGATTATACAAGAGCCAGAGACAGCACATGCAGCAGAGTGGGTTGCTAAAGCAGGTGCTCCAATTAATGAACTAACGAGATTATTTCTGTGAGGTCTGGATTCGTGTTCCAGGTGATGAAGCAAGGACCTTCTCAGGACTTTAATTGCATTTTGCTATCTTGGCTTTGCTTTTTAAAAGTGCCCTCTTTCCACCCAGATACCTGATTACGTATTTTAGCTGTTTTAACAGTCGGACCCATAGCCAGTCAGCACACCTTGCAGCGAAACAAAGACCAAGCGCTTGACTTCTTATGTCGTTTTCTGCCTTTCCAGGTCCGGTGAAAAGCAGGGGGACATCACAAAGCTCAGAACAGAGCAGGATGAGCTCTAACAGCACCAGGTACTCCACCGTCCTTCACTGTGATGACGGACAGGAGCCCGGGCTGCGGGGGTTCCAGAAGCAGCGGCACATGCAGAAGGACGGCAGCTGCAGCGTGGCCCTCCGCCACGTGCCGGGGAAATGGCGACTCTATGTGACGGACGTCTTCACCACCCTGGTGGAGATCCGCTGGCGGGTGATGCTCCTGATCTTTGCCCTCTCCTACATCCTGTCCTGGCTCTTCTTCGGGCTCCTGTACTGGGTAATCGCCCTGGCGCACGGCGACGTGAAGGACATAAACACCATGCCCTGCGTGGACAACGTGCGCAGCTTCACCGCCGCCTTCCTCTTCTCCCTGGAGACCCAGACCACCATCGGCTATGGCTTCCGGGGCATGACAGAGAACTGCATGGTGGCCATCGTGGTGGTGACAGTACAGGACGTCCTCAGCTGCTTCATCGATACCATTGTCATCGGCATTGCCGTGGCGAAGATGGCGTCGGCGCGCAAGCGTGCCCAGACCGTGGGATTCAGCGACTGTGCCGTGATCAACCTGCGAGACGGACGGCTGTGCCTGTCCTGGCGTGTTGGGGACTTCCGTCGGAACCACATGGTGGAGGGCTCCGCCCGGGCACAGATCGTCCGCCATCTCGCACACCAAACAGGGCAGGTAACCGTGTCCTATCAGGATCTCTTCATCCAGCAAAGCGATGTCATCTTGGCCACACCCGCCACAATCGTCCACAAGATTGAGCCCGGAAGCCCACTGTACGGCATGAGCCTGCAAGATCTGCAGAGGGAGGACTTTGAGGTAGTGGTCTCCTTCACCTACACGGGAGACTCCACCGGGATCCTGCACCAGACCCGCACCTCCTACACACCGGCTGAAATCCGATGGGGCCAGCGGTTCCAAGACATGCTGAAGGTGAAACGCAAGTACTACAAAGTGGATTACGCCCTCTTCCATCAGACCATCAAGGTTCTGGTGCCGGAGATCAGCGCCGAAGAGCGTGACAGGAAGATGCTGCCATCGCTGATCCTGCCGCAGGGTCCAGAGCACGATGGTGAAACCGAAGGGCTCGTGAATGGCCAGGCAGTCGAGAACGCAGCAGCAGCATCAGCCAACCAATGGATGTCAGGAGGTCAAACTATGACATGAAGCCCTCAGCTGATGCACCTCTGAGGTAGAGGCGTGCCAGCAGTTTTCAGGCCGCACGTCGTGACTGACCCTTAACGGTATATTATTGGAAATGAATCCCTTCAAGAGCCCAGACATGATCATGAACAAAACTTGCATAATGGAAAATAACATAACGGGAATTCACTGAGAAGAACAAGGCAGTGTAATGGAATGAAAATGTGACTGATGAAATGTTACTTTGGGGCGAGTACCCAGTGGATCTGACGTCAACACACAGAAATGGTTGTCAGTGGCGG
Organism: Hiodon alosoides; assembly: GCA_025775065.1. Taxonomy (NCBI): domain Eukaryota; kingdom Metazoa; phylum Chordata; class Actinopteri; order Hiodontiformes; family Hiodontidae; genus Hiodon; species Hiodon alosoides. Next base: position 1,562,617 of record JAOYSI010000014.1, on the reverse strand, counting down.
AAAGAGAATTCCAATCTGTAAATCTGCATGTTGCTGACAATTTACTGGTATATAATCACATACCAGTTTAGGTTTGCCTATGTTGTCTGTAAAACTAGCATTCTCTGACACTGAGTTTCAAAATAAGCTATTTCTTACCAGGTAATTTAGATTGAGCTATGCACCAACAATGTAGTTGCTTTTAAATCGTAAATTTTATCAAAAGCAATTTACACAGCTTACAAATCCTATAATTATCCATTAATACTGCTGGAAAAAATTCATGTTAAGCACCGCGTTCAAGGATACAACATCTGTGAGGCGACTTGAACCATCAAAGCCTGTCACCTTTACCACAACACCCTCAGAGCAATATTGACAAAGATCGCAGTGATAATATTATTTTGACCACAAAAGTGATAACATTCTTTTGAAGCTAGTACAATTTGTATTTATCTAGCAATTAGCAGCTGGTTCCATTTTGACAAGAACATAGCAAACAATGGCAATTCAGTAAACTACTTAAAAGGATTTTATCAGATGATTTTAGGAAGGCTTCAGGAAAGTCTTAAAAACATAATATTGTTGTTCATTATTTCATGACATACAGATACGCATATACCGTATTATAGTCAAAAGTATTTCCACACATCTGGTATATCTTTGACAGCATTCACAGCATTCACAAGAATGGATTGGTGAATGGATTTACCATCACTAGCTAAGCACAGCAACAAGGGTCAGACACCATTATTCTGTGTTAACACGCCACCCTAAAAGGTTTCCTAGTTGCTGGGTGATTCCATGGAGGTAATGCGAAAATTAGTAAACATAAGGACGGCAGGCACCTGACCATCATGAACATGAACCATGTCAAGACTGTGACGTCATCCTGCATGTGTGTAGGGCGGGGGGTGGGGTTGAATCCCAATAGGCGTGGTTGTTAACAGAGGCCACAGAGGCCACAGAGGCCCCTAACACAGGCCCCTCCCCCAAAGTGATCTTTGTTCATTTATTTAATATACTCCAACTGAAAAACAAATGGGCTAAGACTGACACAATCATTCTTCAATTATCCTGGGCTTGCTCTAAAAGAGCATTGTCGTTCCTTTCATAAATACAGATGGTAAGGGATTATCTTTAATTATATTAAGGTGTTACAGCCTGAATGGCCAAATGAATCAATCTGATATTATGTGATATTGGCCAGAGCTTTCAAAGAACATAACGTTTTATTTTTGCCCAGAGCACTGTCCGTCCCACCGGTTTTAAGTAAATTTTAATGGAGGAGTGTACAGGTTTATGTTGCTGTATGACCTTATTTGTATTTTACCATGAGTTGTACATTTTTGTTATTGCCAAATATAATATTTTGCTGATACTTTCGGGATAAAAGCAGGTAACTCACGTACTGATGGTCAGAAGCGATATGTGAATTGCGAACGGCCAAGTGAACTAGGTCCTATTTCGGGAATTGGAAGTCTCTATTTCGCCACCTAGTGGCCACCTTCAGCGTCTGCTGTTCCATGTTTTATATCGGTCACGAAAATCATACTTCGGGGTGCGCAGTCAACAAATTCACACAGATTGATCAGGCTAAAAATAATCAGTTATTTATAGCAGTGCTAAACAGAAACAAAATAATAATCCGCTCCAAACGAGTATGGGGGACATAAGGTGCTACACAGCCCGCTGCTTATCATTAACAAACTAAACGTGTGTCGCATTGGGTACTTTGATATAAACAGATTTAGACTGCGATACGTAGGCTAGTAACCTTACGTGGGATGCGTTACATACCAAGTGGTGTGACTGGTATAATTCACATATTAGCTGTTATCGTTTTACTTATTTGCAAAAAAAGTTTGAAATGTTCTTTTTTTTCACCAAAAGAAGGAACATTATTAAAAAATAAAAAATAATTACTTTCACAACACGTCTATCTTTTATCTAATTCGAACTGCCAGTTACATCTTTTTAATAGTTCCAATTCAACGTTCCTTCTGCCCTGTTGTTTTCACCCTCCAAACAATTATGTTTTTAGCTGGATTGCACCGAAACACTAGCTACATAAAACGTAATTAAGCAAAAGTCCTGGCGAACAGCGCAGCAAAAATTTCCTTTTAGCTATTCATCAGGGGACACTCAGACATTTTTCGGAATTCCAAGTTATGATCTGATAAGAACATCAGCAGACCGCAGTTTATATGAACTGACTGTAGAGCAGATCCAAAATGATTTAAATGTCTTATCAGATGGGCAGTCATTACAAATCAACTGTAACGAAGTACCTACAAGCCACGATGATATACAAAGAATACGTACACAAGTGATTAATTATTAGGGATTTTGTTTATTAAACGTAAATTAACGTATTATACCGACAGTGACATAGATATTCAAAATGAACAACAACAACAACAAAAAAAACCCCATAGTGGACGTTAAAAAATAAAATTATGACAATCTTAAGGATACTTCACATGCGCATGCGTATAAACTATGTAACGCGGGTTTCTGTCATCCAGTGTAGTTTAATCATATGCCTGGATTACTTCTTTCCTGGTTTTATAGGCTACAATTTAAAACAATAGAATGGGCTTCACGTTCTGAACAGAAACAAAATAAACAAAGCTACACCGTCACTAAATTTCCACCTATGCGAAGTTTCTTAGTTGTTCTTAGGGGTATTATCACGTTTTCAGCAGCAGCGGCGGCAATAGCCATAGTTACTCGTTTTATTTTAGATTTTTAAGTATTACATCTGACATAAATTATTTCTAAGCGTGTTGCCTTTTGATAAGAAGCGTCAAGCGTGACGGTGATATACTTTTTTTTTAAGCTGTTCAAATCATGCGTATAAAACCCTAATTATCTGGTTATATGTATTTCGCTCTGTGGTCGTCTCAGACTAGCGGAAGTTTTTTTTTTATTCGGGTGACTCTAATAAACTTTTTCGTAATTTGTTATGTTTTGTTCTGATGACTGATGTGACAGCAGAACTGTGGAAATCTGAAACCAGACTGAGAGCAGAGAACTGAATTCCATTTCGACAAAAAATATCTTACGGGGAGTGTCGACTTGTCAACAGTAGTACCACTAGTATTTGAGTTCACTGGTACAGTTTAAAAAAGCTGAATCTGTTGCTTATTTATCTTGGATAAACACTTGCAGTGCCTTCTAATTTGGTTGCACACAACATAGTATAACTGGGTTCCCCAGAAATCTACGCTCGTCTCTTCCCTTGGTCGATTCGATTGGCTTATTGACGAAGTGGGGGCGGAGAACGTCGGTATGTGCTATTTAAAGTGCATTGGCGAAAGTACTGGCCAACCAGAGTACCACGCTCCGTCATAAGTCTAATGCTTAGCAGAGTCCGGTTTTCAATGTAATACTGTAATTTCCCTCTTAATAAAACTTATGCAGAAAAACAACTAACACTGAAAACAAAGCTGATTGGATATTCAAGCAACGTGACCCCTAGGATATATTTCAGCAATATATTTTCGGTACACATTTTGCATCCCAATGATAAACAGGTAAGCTTTACATTTATGTGACTACGGTTGTCGTACGCGGTTTGAAACCTATAGTAATCCTACACTACGTTAGTCAAAGCTTTCATAAAATTGTCAAAGATCTAACTGTAAAAGGCGGCCGATCTATTGCGGCTGATAAACATCTGAACCACTGTTTTGAGAACCTATGGAGAAGATATATAGTTAAAGCAAGCCTCTTAGTGAATAAATTATCTTTACAGTCTGAGTTTATTGGTACCTGCATACGCGAGGTTTATAAACGAATAACTTTGTTTATACTATAACATGTCTTTCTCAATTTAATGTAGAGAACTAAATTAGGTATTGTTTGAAAACACTTTTCAATGGGACAGTCTTGTAGTTAATTTAATCACATTGAAAAATGTGGATCTGCTTAAATCATGAAAAAAATTTTAATCATGAAAATAATTGACAACAATGCTCAGGACGATTGGTCCCTCGTTAAAAAATTGATAATTTAAAATTCATAATACAACAGTCATTGCAACAGTTTGCCTCCAAAAGAATAATGGGACTACATGGTGAACGCGTTTTTTTAGAATATACAAATCAAATGGTTTATTATTAAACCGAAATTGTTATGTAAAACACATATTTGCAGGTTTGTTTGCTTCCCGAGTTAATTCCACCAACTGGGTTCACCCAGACCACTGCGAGGAAACATATCTTCGCGTTTTGGCTTGCACCTGTTCTCTTTTTTGTGCACGTACACTGCTGCCACTAACGAGATGAGCTGCGATGGTAACGCGCAATGCCCGCCCAGTTAGTAAACAAATTAATACATTTACAGTTGCCGATTGGTCCCGTTATCTTTTCCACCCATCTGCGCGCAATTTTCCCCTCTGATATTGAGACGAACTCGCTACAGGTGACTGTCTTTACGAAGTAAAGTTTCAGCATTTCATCTCATCTACAAATACAGTGTTTATCACTTGTTATTTCCATTTTGAGTCCCCGAGGTAAAAGAGCAAAACTATTCCCAATTAGATTATCATTTTACATCGATTTTATTCGCACTAAGAATTTTAAAAACGTGTCGTATAATTTCCCGCACATTTACTGCCCATTTAAACTGAAAACGCAAATGCGATGAAAAACGTTCAGTTAAAAGAAGGAAAAATATTTAATTTAAGAGTCAGAATAGACTAGGTAGAAGCACCTCTTATGTGGTCTGAAAGTTCTCGGTTAAAAAAAGGCGCTGTTTATATCTTGTATATTGTGACCGTATATCGTTTTGTGTTGGATTTTTAAAAGGTCGAAAGACTGTAAGACGCCTTTCCTGGCGGTCCGATACTTGAAATTCGAACTTTATTCGGTAATGTCCAATGCAGTTAATGAGACTAAACCGAATTAATCGAAGCCATCATAGGTATTTATTTTGATTAGATTTATTTAAAATATGATTTGCTTACGCAACATTGTGAATCAGTCGGTCGTTGTAGCATTTTGTTAAATTGGCTGGTGTCCATGTTTAGTTAGGAAGAAACTAACATTAGGTACCATTTCAAAAAAACAAACCGAGACTTAATACTGAAAACACGAATCAGCATTGCACAGTGGGGGTAGTCAAGTGGGAACAGGGAGAGGGTGGTGCAATTATCTCTTCTCACCTGCAGTTCTCTTGTATTCCGATCAGGTGTAGCTTACTTGCAGGACCATATGAACCTAGACCCCAGAGAACGTCGCATGTGCGTTATAATCCAGACTCTCGGAAGAACGAAGTAAGTGCTTTTTGCATCTGCTTGTTCTGTCACGTAAAAAAAAAACAAAAAAAAACACAGACACTTGAACGAATAGCGTTGAACGAATAGACAGCGCCAGCGCCGACATCAGCCGGGGGAAACTAACGTGGTTCAGTGCGAAATGACAGCTTCCTTTAAACGGAGTTGGGTAAGGAGAATGCACCGCAGAAGCAGTAATGGCTGTAGCTAAGATTGTGTGTTTCTTTGAGCGTAAGTCAACTTAGTTTTTATATTAGTAGAAAGTATATTAGAACCCCCCCCCCTTACCCCTTACCCCTTACCCCTTACCCGTTAACCGTTAACCGTTAACCGTTAACCGAACAGTCAAGACTTTCTGCAAGCGTGTATGCAATACATAGTAATTTTTTTCGTTTTTAGAAACAACTCAGTGTTCGTTGCTAGGACAAGGGCAACTCAGATACATAAGAGATGCACGATTTTAATGAGTGGTGTTTCGGTTCTAACCCGAGAATCCTCACAGGACAACAATTATTCTGCGATGATGAGGAAAGGTCCCAAGGGTCTTGTTCTTAAGTCAACAAGACCTGCTGCGATCGATCGCGCCCTTCGAAAGAAAGACTCGTCTTGTTTTTGAATATTGTTTCGCATGTATTTGCTGGGTAGTTTTCCATTTATCTTTTGTTAAGTTAAAAAAAACGGATTAAACAAGCTTACACTCTTTCAGCAGCCTTCAGAAGAGGATAAACTGCTAAACAAATTGAATGGATATCAGGTGCTGTCAAGTGTCAGTTTCCTCGACACATTTGGCGTTAAGAAGGGAGCCGTCGCCTAGTTCCATGATCGGTATAAAGGACATACTTTTCCATTCTTTCCGATGGCACATGAAGATGCTTATTAGTAAAGTAGAGGCATTAATGAGGCTTGCAGAACTGAGGGTGATGGTACAGTGGCAGGTTTCACAGAGAGCTGTGCCATCATATAGCTAAATCATGAGAGGAAGCCTCTAGTGACCCAACTTTCCCAGTATTCAACATGCGCATACAAACTTTCACTCTCCCCAAACTTAGCACAGTATGGGAGTTTGAAATTCGAAACAAAATGAAGTTGTATATTCCATAACTAACGCAGTAAGAACAGACGTCAGGAGAAGGTCACAGAGAAAGCATGCCCCACAATCAAAAGACAAATTATCTTGTCAATAGGCAAAGGCCAACAAAAATAAATATAATTTGTGAATGACGGTCAAATTGGAACCCTACAACAATTACGTCTTGGCTTTTCTCAGCAACAGTTGAATGGCACGATAGGGTTAAATTGTAAACTTTTTTGGCATTACTCAAGTAAATATTGTTTCCCAGTGGGGAAACCTCCAAAAAAAACAACAACCCCTAAGTACACTTAATATTTCTCTGAAGCTATGCGGTTAGTTCAAAGACTGAACTGTGTAAGTGTCCTTTATGCGGTCATTTGATGTGCACTTTGAGGTTAAAACCCAAAGGTGACTTTGTGGGATGGGGTGGTCTGTAATGTGTTATCAGTTATCAGGGAACACTTTGGCTTGTTCGCTCTTAGTTTGTGGTTAATTATAGGCAACCATGCCAAAACGTCTGAAGCACTTTTTCCAAAAGGAAATAACCATGAGGTTTTTTTGTTTTCGGTTTTTTGCTGGGAAACAACGCCCTGTTTCAAATATATAAACCGCTTGAATATGATTTTTGCAAGAACTGTAGATTTTTTTTTAATTCTGAATTTAAAAGGATCCAAGCCAATCAACTTTTGCTAAAATACTTTATACCAGATTTGTAATTTATGACATCAGCCACAGTAAAACGTTTATTATGAACACAGCTTTTAAAAAAACATTTTTAAGCACGTACAAAATGTAAGCAATCAAGCAGTGACAGAATTTCTTTAAAAGTCCTTTTCGAAAAAACGGCAGTTGCAGGTAACCCACTGCTTGAAACACCATTTTTCAAACAGGTACCCAATATATGTTTCACACTTAGGCAGAAAGTCCAATGGTTTCACTCTCTCTCTCATTCCCCACAGCATGCTTCATTGATGAGGTCCAAAGATCCAGCGACGGAGGACTGACCACCTCATCCTCACCGACTGACCTTTCTCGGGTGCAACCAAGGGCCCCGCGAGGTCGAAGAGGCGCCACCCCTCCCTGTCCAGTTCTTCCCGTTTCCTGCTTGTGTTGGTCCCGAGAGCGTTCAAAACTGTTTCTCCAACGGTTTTTCCAGAAACTCAGACTGTTTTCCAAAGCAGACGCTGCACCGCCCTCCCAGGCAGAAGCGATGGGGAGCGTGCGGGCCAACCGCTACAGCATCGTGTCGTCCGAGGAAGACGGCATGAAGCTGGCCACCATGGCCATGCCCAATGGCTATGGGAATGGTGCTGGGAAGGTGCACACGCGGCGACAGCTACAGAGCCGCTTCGTAAAGAAGGATGGCCACTGCAATGTGCAGTTTGTCAACGTGAGCGAGAAGGGCCAGCGCTACCTGGCTGACATCTTCACTACCTGTGTCGATATCCGCTGGCGTTGGATGTTTGTCATTTTCTGCCTGGCCTTCCTTTTGTCGTGGCTGTTCTTTGGCTGCATCTTTTGGCTGGTGGCCATCTTTCATGGGGACCTGGAGGCAGGTGCTGGCACAAAGTGCGTCTCCAACGTCAGCAGCTTTACAGCGGCCTTCCTCTTCTCCATCGAGACGCAAACCACCATTGGTTATGGGTACCGCTACGTGACGGACGAGTGCCCCGTCGCTGTCTTCATGGTGGTCTTCCAGAGCATCGTGGGTTGCATCATTGACGCCTTCATCATTGGCGCTGTCATGGCCAAGATGGCTAAGCCTAAGAAGAGGAACGAGACGCTGGTGTTCAGCCACAATGCCACCGTGGCCATGCGGGACAGCAAATTGTGCCTGATGTGGCGCGTGGGCAATCTGCGCAAGAGCCACCTGGTGGAGGCCCACGTCCGTGCCCAGCTCCTCAAGTCCCGCACCACCGCTGAGGGGGAGTTCATTCCTCTGGACCAGATGGACATTGACGTGGGCTTCGACAGCGGTATCGACCGCATCTTCCTGGTGTCGCCCATCACCATCGTCCACGAGATCGATGAAGACAGCCCCTTTTACAACATGAGCAAACAGGAGCTGGAAGCCTCAGAGTTTGAGATTGTGGTGATCCTAGAGGGCATGGTGGAGGCCACTGCCATGACAACGCAGTGCCGCAGCTCTTACTTGGCAGGGGAGATCCTCTGGGGCCACCGCTTCGAGCCGGTCCTCTTCGAGGAGAAGAACTACTACAAGGTGGACTACTCGCGCTTCCACAAAACCTACGAGGTTCCCAGCACGCCCCTCTGCAGCGCTAGGGAACTGGCGGAAAAGAAGTACATCCTGTCCAACTCCAACTCTTTCTGCTACGAGAACGAGGTGGTGCTTGCAACTAAAGGGGATGCTGAGGAGGAGCAGGTGGGGAGCCTGGGGCCCGAGGGCACGAACACGGACGCAGTTTCGGACTCGGACCATAGCCAGGCCACGGTGCCCCTAGAACCCAGGCCCCTGAGACGGGAGTCAGAGATATGACTATACAAATGGACAGCCAGGAAGAGTATTTTTTTTAAATTGGAAAAGGCACATTGAGCTGAGGTGGGCCCAAAGGGCAGGAAAGTGTCATGCTGACGGTACTGCTGTGAGAGTAGCTGACCGAGGACTGAGACACCAGCGCTAAGACAAGAGAGACGACACAGCGGCACATCGTTATGGGGGTCAGTGTACAGAGACTACGCCAAAGGTTGCCCCGAGGATAGGACATGATGCAACACTATTTATTATCATGACCTTCGGCTGTGTGGTAAAACGGTGGATGAGATCGGGGGGGGTGTACGTTAGATTGGTATGGTTTTAAAAACTTGAAAATAGCGGGCATGACTTCTCTGTTCATCTGTCCAGCAGAATAATGAGAACAAGATGGATTCAGTAGCATTTTTTTTATCTGCCTGTATGATTTTTTAATTGCTGCTATAGATAATACTATACTTCTTTTTTTTTTTTACACGAGGCAGAAAAGAGTTTGCAAAAAACAAACTTAAGAAATGTAAAAGCACTTAAATGGTGAAGCATATATTTCAGCCCTTCCTGCTTTCTCAATGAAAATCAGATATTGCTATTTTGCACATAACTTGGACCTGGACGACAGCCCTACGGTATTATTCAGCCCATTGAATGTTTAAGCGGATGATTCGGTGAAGGCCCAAAAAGATGTATCTGTGCTCTGAGAGAGACTTCTCGCCAGCTGCCACTTGAAGGGGCGCTACAGCTTTTTCCTCCGAGGGGATTTATCTAAATAGTCCTATCCTGCCTTAGGCTGGTCTGGGTTTATCAGTGAAACTGCAAACTGCATCATGGGAAATGTCTAAATCCCTGTGGTGGCAAAAAAAAAAACCCTTGATCTTGAGAACCCTGAGAAAGCTGATCCGATGATATCTCTCTGCCAACGTGAAATAACTTGACAACATCACTTTTTTAAGAGATTATAAAAATGTATCTAAAATTAAAAGACTGTCTATGCTGGCTTACGATCACACAGTACAGCGACGCCCATAAATATTGTAGGTAATTTGTTAATTTTACCCGCCTGCAGTACTTTAGGGCCGAGCCAACACGGCAGGTTGGCTAAAACATACTCTGTTGATGAGCTGGTCTCAACACTGGAGTAGGTAGGTCTTGTTTTTTTTTAAAAAGTGTTTCTCTTGTTAATAACTAGCTTAAAGCCTCTACCTGATCATTTCAAAAGAAGTGCAGCTTTTTAACAGACAGTTTTGCTAGATAACAGCAACGCCAAGGCTGGGTGGGTGCGAAGAGGGACAGCACATGGAAATATGTGTACATTGTTTGCTGCTAAATCCATCTTTTTCTAGTTTTAGTAAAGCAAATTAAGTGCCAAGGCCCAAGCCAAGGAACATCTATAAGTTTGTTGGCGTATGCACCAATGTGAACAATGCATCTGATTGTACATGGGGGGCCTTCTCAAGATGATTCAGTTTCAGTTTAACCCCACCCTCTCACCATTGTAAAACAGGGTTTACTATGGGCTGGTCAAATGAATGGAAACATGTCGGTTTTTTTTTTTTTTGGTGACCAACAGAGGAGCAGGAAGTCACTAGTCTCAGAATCTACCAGAACTCTCTCACGACTTCCTGGGTCGTAAGCAGATGAGCGAACGAATGTTTTATATAAAGTGCTGCTATGTTGCATATTTTAAGGTTTGGGGGGAAAATGGACTGAAGCCAACAAGTATTATTGTTTGTCTCTTAAAGAGTTTGAAGTTTTAATAAAAAAGGTTGATGTCCAGCTCCTAAACTAGTAGAAAAAGCATGATGTTTTCCATGATGATTGGTCTAGTAAACCAAAAATGTCTCTTTTTCTAATTAAAGAGATTAATTTAAAAAATACATTTATTCCTTTCTTTAAAAATCGTCATATTTAAAGCCAAATGTAAATAAATGACAATGGGGTTCACAGTCAAAAAATAAGTCAAGAGGCTACAGGTTAGCAAACTGAGACTTATCCTTGTCAGACCCTAGAGAGTCCTTGTTGCAATTGCCTATTTTACACCAGTGGCTTTTCATTTTCAGTGTTAAAACGGTTTATAAGTGTGCTTTGGAGTAACACTCTGACATTTGATTATCGGCTATCCTAGGTCTCACTAGTGTTGATTTCATACAAGATATCCCCAAAGAGGTGAAAACAACTGCAATATCCAACGCTTGTTTTCATTTTTTTTAGTTAGGAGGACAAAAACGTTCCCTCTTCCTCCCGGCACACAGCCTGTGTCTTTGCCACAAAATGGCAGGCCGTTCTTTGTCACGACAGGGCACAAAATGCAGGGATGGCCGTTTGGGCTTGACGGGATACCTGGAACAATGGGATCTGGCAATGTGGGCTGATCGAAAGTGGTTGAACTCGACCAGACTGGACATGAGGCGGACTCAAGTTGCCTCTGTGTCATCTACCCAATCTCAGGGAGAAACCCGCGCCCACATTGCCCCATAGGATATATCCCACACACCCATAGCATCCTAAACACCTGATCACGTCAGTCCAAATTGGGCCTTCATCCCACATCTCGACACCTGCGATTACACCAGAGCCCCCCCCCTCCCCAAACTGCACTTTCTCCCCAGAACTCTAAAAACGGGGGCAGACTTTAAAACGAGCTGCACACTTTCCCATAGGTGGTCACCCCGATGAGTGATTAGATGGAGGGAGAGCGATTGCGATTTTCATTTTTAGTTTGTATTCCACACCCACAGGTTTGATGCAAGCTGTTTACAAGTTGCCACGCATTCACAAAGAATATCCTGGCATCCAGAGGAAGAGTCAGCTTTTTATTCTAAATAAAATACAATTTTGGTTTGCAAAACTTTTTAGGGGTGGACAAGGTTAAGAGCCAAAAGTACTGTAACTACTCCAGGTTAGGGTTTTCTGTGAGCTGGTGGGTTTCTTTTTTAATGCAGCGAAGGTCGCTGTCAATATGACTTCTGTTTTTGTATCAATAACTGAAGGACTTTTTGGCAGCATATTTTCCCTGTTTTTTGTAAATATACCCCTCCCCCCACCCACCCCACAGGCGGTCTTTTCTTTTTTTGTATCACAGTCTTCCTATTTTACTGCAAAACCGAATGTACAGATTTTTTTATATAATTAACATTATTGTTGATGTTATGTTCATTGTTATTATTATTATTGTTATTATTATTATTATTAATAATATTATTGTATGTCCTATTTTATTGTTTTGGTTTTTTTCAATAAAACAGCCATGAATTATTAAAAGAAATCCTGTGATGGTTTCCATATGCGTGTGTACAGAGCGATCCCAATGCCTATAGGAGTGACTTGTTAACATTTAATTTTTATTAAGCAGCCAACATACAATCAGCAAGGCAAGTAATCTCAAGGGTAGGACCGTCACTGTTCAAGAAAGTTCCATTTAATGGAAACACAGCCATTTCTCAGCAATCGTCCCGGAAATCAAAAACACCATGGGAGACAAGTATCCGGCTCAAAACGGACCGCCACTGGCATCCCACGTGAAACCTGCTTGCCAGTCTTCATATCTTAACCGCGCTGAACATCTTTCAATGTTGAACTTGGGGTGCCTCAAGTCAGTGCCTAGACACCAAAGAGCCTCAGCGCTTATTAGTAATACAGAAAGCCTATTAATAGGGCCAGGCTGTGCAGCTTCTGGCCAGGATTGTATTAACAGAGGAACCGTGGCCTAGCTTTCAGACTCTCTGAGTCTTACAATAACAGTATTTCATCGCGAGCATTGTTTTTCACAACTCTGGGGCCCGCAGCCTGTCCTAAACATTGTTCTGTTAAACAGCATTGTATAAAGCTGTTACAGCTGATTAAGCATGCCGTCGAGGGAAAGACATTGTCTTGTTTCTTGGTTGACGTCTTATACACCCTGACTTAAATAAACGGTTTGCCACAAAATGACACATTTACACGTATTGCAGTTCTCTGCTGTGATGTATGACAACTTCGGGTGAGGGGGGGAATCTGTCAGGCTGTGAAACCAGGAGGCACACACATACCATTCACCCCTTCACCTCAAAAACAGCGTCTCCAGCAACACACCCCATCCTAAGACACGCCTCTGTAAACTGAGACATGGCCCTTTCTCTCTCTTACACATGTGCATGCATTGCAAACTGAGACATACTCATATCTTTCTCTCACACACACACTATCGATTTCCTTTTTGCCCCTTTTCCTTGTAGCTTCTTTCTTTGAAAATTTTCCTGAAATCAGAGGCAGAATCATTCAAATTCAGGGGACAGTTTCTGCGATTTAGGATTTCCTGAGGTCAGAGAGATTTTAAAAAGAAATAAACTACAACACAATCTACAAACCTGAGCGCAGAAAAGATGAAAAATTGAAGGCTCTGTGACAGCTGTGATAGGAACAATGAGGTTTTTCTATTCACGGATTGTGGACAATGGTGCTAATTGCCCTGTCACTGAATAGCGGTGAGAAAACCCAGTTTTAGCGGGAGAGGAAATGGAAACATTTTTACGAGGGGTGACGATGACGCTGGGCCCCCATCCCTATTAAAATTTGCGAACCCTGACAAGAGGGGTGGGGCCATGCACAGGGGGAATGGATACAATCTCAGCCCCGTGGAAAATTCCATAGGTTTACAGTCAAGGTGAATGACAATGTCGGGTTTCGGGTCTGAATTGTAAAAGACAAAGATGAAACAAGGGAACTAGTGCCTTGCAGATGCAATGCGTGCGTCCGCGTGCACATGCCTGCATTTGCGTTTGTTCTTTGTGCCGTCTCCTTTGAGCACAGTCGCCCGATTCCCTCTTTTGAGGTTAGCCAGATTACAAATACACACAGTCAGACACTGGAGTGGAAAAAGCTGAATCATTCCTCCTATACTTCAAAACACTTGTAAACGCAATAATAGGTCACTAAGAGGCAGGGCGGTCATAAAAGGTCTATATGCTGTCAGGTTTTGCCCCTCCAAACCCCTTTTACAGCATTAGTGAACAAGCTAGTAACACAGATTGTCTAGGAACGGCACTTGTGAAGACTTCTGCCTTGTAGACTTGGGCTTTTTGTTCCAGATAAAGCAAAGCACTGAACATGGAATATTTGAAGTGATTTAAATAGCCCATATAACATTAGGCGATTTTCCTCTGTGCTGGAACATTGAACAATTCAAACTAAATAAAATTGACTAAATTACAAATTAAATAAATACTTACCCCCCCATCCAAAAAAAATTGGTATTTTGAATGGATTAGGATAAATATGTTCTAGCTTTAGTCTTCAGTAAAGTGTCTTTTCTACATCATCTAAAAAAAAAATGTCAGGCTCTTCTTTGCTGAAGTACTTCCAATTTCCCGCTCATACAATGTCCTAAGCGCAATATTTCACTAACACTTTTTACACAGCAACCTGCTTTTACACAGGTTTCTAGCTTCAGAAAAATTGGTGTTAAGCGGATCAATTGAAACCTACAAGAGCTGGAGTTCACAGCGGGTTCAGACCTGTGACAATCTGATCAAACCTCTTGGTGTCTCACAGCCATCATTTCAACCTTTTTTTAAACACATACCTCGGTCTCTAACCAGCAAGACTTTTGTTAAAACTGGATATAGAGAGATATATACAATCGATAGTTGACAAATTGTAATTAATTTCCTTCGTGCTCCAGTGAGATGTTTCAAAGGGTGGGATTCTGTCATGAGTTTACCTAGCAGCTCCTATCTAGTTGAGTATCATTTCTTCATTTTAATTTAATTTAATTTTGTTTAATTTTTTAGTTAAATTACCAAATTCTGGAGTGTCATATGGGCTCTTACCATGTGTAAGTTTTTAAAATGGAGGCAAAACACAAATATGAAACTAGTGAACAAAGAGAACAAAACAGGAACGGAGCAGAAAAATGAAAAAACGCTTAAGACCTTAAAAAAATAAGTGAAATAAACTTAAAAAACATTTCATAACAAAATGTCAATATTTTGAATAGTATTGTAAATGCAACACAAAAAAACAACACTCCTTGATTTATAGACAAAAAGAAAAAAACGTAAAACTGATGCTGCTTTGTTTAGGTGGTGTTTTTAATGTCCCTGAAGCGCCTTTTAGTGTCGCCGTAAAGTCCGAGCGGAGGGGTGTGGGGACTAACAGCGGTCTCGGTGGGAAAGTAGCAAGTAAGGAATCGACAATTTCCGGTCACACCATTTAATATTACATTTATTTATTGAATTATTAATTTTAAAGTGGTGGCCAGGAAAGGCGCATAGAGGCCTTACTTCCCGTCCAGAAGGAAGAATATTTCCGCTCTGCTAGCGCCGCGCGGGGGCTGAGAGAGCTCAAGTGCTTGCTAGGTGAACCACCGCACACTCACCATTGTGTGGTCCCACCCTTTGTTTAAGAAAACAATTAGGTTGAGTATGGGGCAGACAAACACCCTCAGAGCGACGCAACTTTCTTTGCACCGCAAACTCGTGAGTTAACAATGAGGGAACAAAATCAGAACCCTTCATTCTTCATTAATCTTGTTCGGGACATTTTCCGTTTGTCTCTCCTCGACTCTACTTTGTCTTCTTTAATATGACAACTTCAGATGGGTCTCATATTTGGCTTTGCAAGCAAAAGAAAACCCCTCGGACTTTCCACGGTACAAGCTTTTCACTTACGATGTCTTCTCAGAATTGTAAGACGCGCAAGGCGTAAACACCAACCCTGCTCTCCTGGAAGCGCAAACTAGAGAAACCCAAACCAGGGGCCGGAACACCCTGTCGTGCATGTTTAAAAATAAAACTCGCTCAATTTTTCTGAATTATAAAACTAAAAAAACTTTTTTTCTTTTTTCTTTTTGTTTCTAGCAGTCATCCACAAATCTACAGAACTTCCTTGCAACCCTGATTTTGGTCGCGATTCAATGGTACGGCAATCTTCTTTCGTGCAGATGTGCACAGGATTGCCATGTGTGTGCGTAGTTCAAGTCAATGTCTTTGCACACATTCCCCCCGCAGACTTTGTTTATGCACCTTGGGCCCTTCAGAAGAACTGAGCTTCAGGCTGCCACACTGAGGGGATTCAAGTTTCGGGGTCAGGAGGTAAACAGCTAAGCGCCAGGGGCCAACAATCATACAAATACAGGCTCCCAAACTATCACCGGAACAGGGCTTTGATTCCAGCTGTCTGGGAACTTCACTTTCAGACACACTCTGCTTTCTTCCTGGCCTGTGATCCCCTGTGTTATGTCTGATGGTGTTGTTAGTGTGTGTGTTTGTGTGTGTGTGTGTGT
>JAOYSI010000014.1:1503770-1526697 GCA_025775065.1 Hiodon alosoides | reverse complement strand
CGATCTCGCCCCCACTGCCCCCGCCCCCGCCCTCCACGGAGCACGCCAACGGGCTGTCCGCCACGCTGCCCAGTGTCCTGCGCAAGATGAACGGGAACAGTTACGTGCTCCTGCGGCAGAGCGACCCGGACACCACCTCCCCGCTCTACCACTCCTTCACCGAGGAGCTGAACCGGATCCTGGAGAAGAGAAAGCACACCCAGCTGGTGACCGCACCGGACGAGAGTTCTGTGTAGCTGCTTCGCCCCCACGGGGGGGTGGGCGGAAGGGGAAGGGGTCATCTGAATCCGGAGGCCCTCCACCCGATTTAGGGCCCGAGGCCTAATTTATTGTCACAGCAGTTGAACGTGTGCCACACTCTCTTCCGAAATTCAGTTAAAGTTTACGGTTTACCCCAATAAGATGTATCAAAAATATGCCAAATACTGATTACAATACACATCCTTGGACACTTCAAAACATTTCAAAGGAAGCAAATATTTATGTGAACCTTTTTTACGAGGACCGAGCCAACCTACCTCAGCACTCTGTGGCGTGTTTAAATATTTGTCTGGAGGGACAGCTCAGGCTTCGATGACCAGGCAAGGGGACTGACTGACTCAGGCTCCAGGCGTCACAACGCGTCCTCGGTGAGAAGCGCTGGCTGATGGGAATGGTTTTTCGCCATTTCCGACGGAACATTTAAAAAAACACAAACATGTTTTTGCCTTCAGGATTTGTAAATAAGACCACCATGTCTTGCAAATTTGTATTATCCCCTTATTAACCCATGACTAACAGTAAATAAACACTGACAATTGTTACGGTAATAAAAACAGACTTAGAGTTCAGCAATAAATATATCTCGGTAAATGTTGTATTTGGAAGAGAATGAGATATGTCTTCGGAAATGATTCAGGGGAAACTTTACAGAAGTCATTGACTTAAAACCGGGGCGTCTGATTCTGATTCTGATTGGACTGGTGAGAGAATACTCAAAGGGAAGGGACATTTCTGTAGTTACAGGAGACATTCTGGGACAAGGGGAAAAGGGGGGCGGGGCATGGGAGTGCTTTCAACCAGTAGAATTGAGAAGAGTGGCTTGACGTGGCACCCAGCTGTAGCCAGGCAGATCATCCGGTACGCTCTCTGACCTGTCATTCAGCCCATGCTCAGCCAGATCCACTCACAGAGATAGGGACCTTTTGGTCCGAGAGCTCCTGGAAAGGCACAGAGTCCGCTGGACCGGGCAGCACCGCAGGATCAACGGATCACTGACAACCTGGACAGCTGTGCAGGGTTGGGGTTGACAGTGACGACTCCATCATCCCAGGGCAAAGACTGGACCCACTTCAATCACCCACTCCAAATGGCACAAATGTTGAGAAAATGTTAAAGTAAGTAGCTTGTTCCCTGTCCTACCTCTACCCCTCTGGCTGTGTTACACAATACAGTTTACTCGGAAGTACAAGGTGCAAGTCATCGCTTCACCTTCTGCAAAGGTTTACTGGGTTGTTTGGAAAGTTGGTTTCATGGTCTACATTTGTCACAGTGCATTCAGTGTGGTTTCCACCTGGCAGGAACTCGCTTGGCCCTATTCCCTGGTCCTGCCCCTGGGGAATTGAATGTAATAAAGCAGAGTGGGGACTTCAGGCTTGTTTGGGCTGTGACGAGCAGATGTAGTTTGTCCTGTGCCCGATACAGTGACTGCTCGCTGCCCCTCCTTTGATCTTCCTCATCCTCCTCCTCCCAGTGGGACCACTCCCCCACAGCTCTGGTCCCTCCCTCCGCCCTGCTGGGACCTCTCACCACCATAATAAATGCTTCTTTTTTAGCTGAGCTGGCTTTTAAAGTAAGCTTGACCTTGGCCGTCCAGTCAGCGGGGGTGGTGGAGGGGTGGTGGTGGTGGGAGAGAATATTGTCATTATTATTATTACGCGTTTTATCTCTGCCAACATTATCAATTCCCCAGCAAACCACTGCGTGTCTGATGGCACACAAACGACACACACAAATCACGGCTTTGTGGAGCAGGATAGTGGGGGAGTCTTGCAATCTTTTTAAGAAGGGGTGCATTTGTGGAATTGGTCTGCATTTTATTGATCGTTTAATCTGTTGTGACACCAGGGCAGTGTTCTTGTCTCACGGATGTTCTTTGGTGTTTCAGATGTGAGGAACCTTCTCCTGGGCCACAGCCAGTTTAGGCCTTCATGGTCTCAGCACAGCCCTCCAAGTAACTGGGACTAACTCCGGACAGTGAATCTCTGTTTTCTGAAAACGGTTAATGATTCCAGGCAGGTTGTAGGAAGGATTGCATTTTCTTAACGATGCACAACTAAATGCAAGAAAATACATTGTTTTGTTGTAGAACAGGGGCGTCAGACTCCCTCAGGAAGTCCTAGAAGTGTGCTGCCAGTGTCATCCGAAGGCTACAGTTTCTTCCCACTTACTTCATAGAAAGAAAAGAAGAAAAAAATATATATATTTTTTGTCAGTGTATGTGGTAGAATTCTATGTGAAGAAGGAAAAAAAAAAAAAATTCTGATGGACATTTTTATCGTCTTGGCCAAACAGTCATGCCATGTTTTTTGATATGAACAATTGTGTTACTAAATGTGTGTGTATATATACACTAGTATCAAATGTTATTTACTAGTAACTGTAATAGTGGTTGTATCTTGATGGCATTTTCGAAGGTCTCGTCTGTTGCTCATGAGGAGGATCTACTGAAGGAACAAATCAGCTTCCCAAATACATTTATATTTAAGGGAACGTGGTTAAATGACCACATATCTTTTCTCATTTAATACCAGAGATAGGGAACATTTTAATTAGAAAAGTTGGACAGACTACTAACTGTAATGGTGGGGGGGTTCAGTCGTTAGCTGTACTTCCTGTTTCTGTTTGCCCTTGCAGGCCCGGGACGGTCAGGTGATCCACTGTTGGCTAGGCGTTAGCACACGCTATCTGGCTTAGAGATAGGGATATCTTTAACCCCCTCTTCCCCAACCCAAGCAGCCTGCTTTCTCATATCAGGGTATTCATTTATAATACAGAATCTGAAACACTTCAGATTTATTCACACGTTTCAGAGCCACTGCTCAAACTTTACTGATACAGCTTTTTTGATCCTGCTTGGCAAGAGGGGGTTCCCAGGACATATTTAAATGTCTGAATATTCCAAATCATCACATTGTTTTATATTAACACAATTTAAAGTAGCAAAACTTGGATGTGCATCTTTACAAAACTATTTACTTAACCAGCCACAAATACGAATGATTGGTAACAAATAAATATAAGTATCAACTTGTTTGAAGCTGATCTGTCCATTTCTGATTTTGGAATTCAAAAGATTTGAATCTTCACTGGGGATAATTTAAGTCATGTACGATCTGACCTACCAGATGGAAGCGCAATTGAAGCAGGCGTTCCATTGTGTTCTATTCATGCTACAGTTCACTGGTGTGGGACACTTGGCAAAGGTTGTATCAGAAAATAATTAGCCACCCACTGGAAAGGATATTTACGCAAAAATGTTTTCCCTTATATAAACACTTGGCTGGTCACACAGTACGCAAATAAACCGACACTAACGCTGAAAAAAAAAAAAAAAAAAACTCTTACAGAAACGCAAGACACAGCTCAGCTTTAAATAGAGTACTTCATGGGCAATAGTGATGATTCCACTAGGCTGAAAGTATCACACACTGTGCATCACCTCAGCGATCAGCGAGCCACATGGTCCGTCATTGACCCGTGTGCTTTTGAGATTCAAAACAAACGGGCTGGATCTGACGAGGCCTAGCTGAGACAAGTTGCTACTTGAGGTTCTTGGATCACACGCAGCCACCTAGTTGTTGCTAAGAAACTGAGTCATCTTTAGTTGTGTACATTGCAATCTTTAACTGGAGAACCAGGTAGTGCAAGATCTTTTCTATATTTAGGCGGAATTAACCTTAGAGTTAACCTGTTGAACTATTATATATTATATTAATATATTAATACTCTCTTACCTTATTCACTGAAATTTACTGTAGATCATATTTAATGCAAAGAAAAACCTGATGGTTTTATAGGTACTCTGTGACAGAGTTCCCACCTTGATTGAAAAGGCTGGAAAGAGCCTCTCGGCCAGGGGATACAATGTTATTTTTTATTTAGTCTTTAGGCAATATTGATTGTAACAGCCAATATAACAGGGGTAGTCTACATCGAACCACGCGCCATCTCTCTCCAAGACTATGCTCTGATAACGCGCTTTAATGGTTTAAGTGTTAATAGTGTTCTTAAGTGTTAGTAGATTTGTTGAGAATTGTAAAAAATCTCTTCATTCGTGTTCTGTAGCTAACTTCAACAGTAGCCTCTAGACAAATTACTAGAATAAACAAAACACGTCTCCATATTACGGTATTCCAGACAGATTAGTACCACAGAGATAACTCTTTGTGTCCGTCTCCTGGTTTAATTATTATTATTTTAATGCTGCTACAACATGCTGTATAGCTATACAGAACCCGTATAAAAGCCCCACGCTCCATTTGACCTTCAATGAAACGGTAACATGTCAGAAACTGGCCAATGAACTTCAAATATTTACCATCAGTAAACAGTCAACAGCCCGGATACGTGCTGCCAGTGTGTGCCGCCTGATCTGAGCTCCTCTCCCATTGGCCGGGGAAGGTCCCACGCCTCTCTGCCGGTGACGGAGCTTGCCAGCTGCAGCTGGGTGTTCCACGCTGTGCCACGTCTCTGCGGCCCCAAGCCGGTCGGGAACAGAGCGGGGCTTTTTGTAGATCCTTAATGCTCAATGGCTCGGCTCGGCTGTGTCACCACTCTCGCCAGAGATTGGGCGGAGGCTGCGGTACACCGGCTACCCAAGTCTCTGTCCATGTGGTCAGCTGACACCCAGGTATATGCACAACAGGTGCTATTGCTGGTAGATACCGTTGATGGGCTTTGAGAGTGTTTTGGGGGGTGGGGTGGGGTGGGGCTTGTTTGCCTTTCGCAGGGGTCAAAAAGCATCGGCAATGAATTGCTTTCAAAGGACAAGACAAGGACACAAATTTTAAGGGAACCGTTTTGGCCTAGGAGAGCGTCATCATAAAGCAATCTTGCTATTAAACTTGCATTAATAAGTCTTATATTTTCTGAGCAGCTGTTTTTTTTTTTAATTGCTCAATTAGTTCAATTTATACTGGGCCACTCTGCCTCTCCTCTCCAGTGAAATCTCCAATAACCCCTGTAATAAATACAGATCACGTTTTTATTTTTATTTACTTTTTTAACTTTTCATAGCAACCACCAATAAAATAAAGTTTTCAGGCATAGTAACATGTTTAAAACACCCACTGACATTAAAGCACAAAACACAACAGATGTTAAAATGGCAGGTAGCAAGAAATAGGCAATGATGTCAATTTAATAGATCTCTACATTGAAAGATTTAAATGGAATAACTTCTACATTTAAAAAAAAAATGAATTGTGTCCTGTATCTTAAAAGATAGTCCACATTTACCACGCTGTTTGATTGTGTGCTATGGGCGCCACCTACTGACAACTTTCTTAACTGCTAGGTGTAAATTTAGAAATTAGTGTTGGGAAGTGTTGGGATCCGTTTTAAATGGTTTGCCGTTTTAAATAATTTAAGTCATTTTAGAAAATGAGTTCTTTAAAATACTGATATTCTCCACAATATACGTTTTGCTCATTTTTAAGTAATAAACTGTATATAACATTGTTCTGTAATGGATTAGGCAGTACAAATACATTAAAATTATACAAATTATACATTAAAACAACTGTATTATAATGTTTCTAGTTCAATTAATCTATTTAAATAATAAAACATACACAGAATTGTACACAGTTCTCAAATTAAATAGAGAATTAGGATTGTTTTTTCGTTACTTCTAATGATGCAGGCACCAGGGTGAGTAGTAGTGATTGAAATAGACATAAATGAAAAAAAAACCTTATTTGGGTCTTTGCATGACTGCTAGTTTAAGGTCTAGTTTAAGCTAGAAACATCAAACTTTGTATTCAATATCTAAATTTTTTCTTAATGATTCATTACAATAATAAGAGTATGCAGCAATTTTGCAGTTATACATATGCTAGATAAAAATTAAAAATAAAAATTTTTGTCCAGATATATCAGAACCTGGTTATATACACACACATACAGTTGTTCAGCTGGTTCCTGAAGGGGGCGCCACGTGTCCTCTAGAGGTCAGGAGGCTTTCTCAGCACAGATGCTACTCCCCTCTCTTTGAGGCACATGGCCAAGTCTGGTATATGCACTTTTTCCCAAACCATCCATGTGCCACAATCTGTTTTCCACTGGTGCGCTACAAGACAAAAGAAGTTCTGCTGGCTATGAAAATGACTCACTGGCGGCCAGCCAGGTAACTGCCCAGTTTGGCTCTGCCCTTTGCTGCCAGCTGCCAGCACCCTGCCCTCTCCTCTTA
Source organism: Hiodon alosoides (assembly GCA_025775065.1). NCBI lineage: Eukaryota > Metazoa > Chordata > Actinopteri > Hiodontiformes > Hiodontidae > Hiodon > Hiodon alosoides. The sequence goes on along the minus strand of JAOYSI010000014.1, from coordinate 1,520,246 downwards.
CTTTGGGAAGCAGTTTTAAAAGGTGACCCTTTGGCTGGACGGAGATGTGCGCTCCAGAGAGGTTTCCAAAGTCTTACACCGCATGCTGAGATTGCCAAGGTGCTGGCTGTGTGGAATGGCAAGCTGCAGCCCTGTCCCAGGGGTCACCTTGGCAACCTGCAACCTGGCCCTGATTCATCATGGCCTCACATCCCGCCCTCCTCTACTGTGACCTTCAGACAACTGAGGGAGGATCTCTACGGCGAGCTGTCCAACAAGGAGCAGGTGGCCAAGATGAAGTGGGCTCTAATCCCAGAACTCAGCAGGAACCTGAAAGATCACAGCAGAGGAGAGGTCACTGTGTTAAGAGGTGCATGACCCCCACAGGCAGCATGAAATATGCTTGCTTCTGGTCTAAGCCTCCTTCAATCTGAAACTACTGTGTTAACCACTTTACTCTGACAGAAAACAATATTTCCTGTCCTCCGACCACTCTCTGCAGGCCCCACAAGGGGTTGAGAAGACCCCCTTCATCGGTGGGTGTTCTCTAGACCTGTGCACAGAGGGCATTGGCACATTGTGGGGAAGGTTCGAGATTATACACCTAACCAAGTTCATGCTAGTCAGTTCTCCATGCAGAAGCTAGAGGAAAACCAGTAGTGGGACAAAATGATGCCCTGGGTGGACTGGTTGGAGGATCTTTTCACAGACGGCAAATTTCCTGGCTTTTGTTCAGTTCATGTTTAAAAGCTTGGCTCTGGTCACTGTCTGTGTGGAGTTGTCAGTTCTCCCTGTGTTCTGTGGTTTTCCTCAAGCGTGCTCCCACTGCCCAAAGGCTCGCAAGTTGGATTTGCCCTGTTTGTGTGAATGTGTGGCTGTGTCTGTATGTCTCTTGCTCTACTATAGACTGGCATCCCATCAGTGGCGACGCGTAGGGGGGGCCACGTCTGGTCACGTGATTTAATTAAAACTACTTTGTCTACTGACCCTGAACACTGCATACCACCAAGAACTTTAAATTGTGAACTATGAACAGTTACGCAGTCTGACCCTGAATCCCTCTTTTTTGCAGGTTTACGATGCATGATTACATCATCAGCTCCTTCAGGAAGTCACTAACAGTCGCTGTCATGCAACTCTCATCATCAGTCACAGGAAGGAGCAGCGGAGTCCCTGGTGAGAATGCAGAATGTGGGACTGGACACTGGGAACCCACCTGGAGTCCGGTCCAGCAATCATGCTAATATTTCAGGCTGGTTCATTGCCCAGGAGCAACCGAGCCCGTTGTACGCTACTGCTACTCTACTTTAGGGATTAATGTGCTCAATTTATGTGTGTTTTCTTTTCTTTTTAGTGTTTGTAATACAAACCGGATGCCTTTTTTTAACAGAAAAGGATTGAATTTATTTAACAGGTGTATTACTGTCCTTTTCCAAAGGCCAGCCGGGAGCCAGACAATCAATTTGATGGCGATGTGGGCGTCTCCTCACTGGAGTTCAACAAGGCGTCCCTCACCTCATCCGCTCCCATAATCAAGAAGAACCAAGAAGAAGTTGTGCAAGCGGGCACCAGAGGAGACTGCTAAGGGTCCTAATCAACAGCAAGCTCAGGTTTAGCCCTATTGAGGAACCAGTAGTAAACAGGGCCTAGAAAAATCAGACTGTTGCCATGGTGATGACTACACCGAAGGCTTTACTTGAAGATCTACCTCTTAGACATGGCCAGGTATTGGGAGCAACAAAGCTTCAAATCTAAACACCTAGGCCTGTGTTTACATCTAAGTAATGTCATGATGTAAATCCACAAGAAATCTCAACAGAAGTTTACTATTTTTAAAAGGAATGGAGTCAGCAATGTGTTTTATTTCACTTCCTGTACCCCGGACAGGCGGTATTTAATTCCATCCACTTCTGCAGCATTTAGGATTGTTTGTTTTCCGCTCTGAGGGAGGAGTGTATTTTTTGCGTTTTCACATTATTTGCTTCATTTGTCAGCCACTGGGGTATCTGCCGTGGAGCAGCATAGGGTATTCTTAAAGTTTACTTTAAGAAGGCACCATTGGGGCTGACATGTTACTATAATCACCAGGACAGTGCAGACAAACAATATCAGAAATGGCAGCAAATCCACATTTTAACAAAGTGTCCGTTGGTAAATAGAGGCTGAATTTCAAAATTGACCAAGAACACCAAAAAATGGCTTATTGTGAACATAAGGTGAAAGGTGATACTATCAGAGCACAAAAAACATTTTCCTCCAGTCCGCAGGCAGAAACTGCGTCTTTAATTGCCCTGTCCACACGCTTTAACACGACCAAGAGTGTTCTGGAAGAAATGAACTACATTTGCGAATCATATACACGGTAAACATATTATTACCGGGAATTAACAATCAGGTGTCTGTGGTCATACTATAAAAATCAAGGGAATTGCAAGTCTGCGTCCAGCATGCCCACGTCCCAGGCGAGTTTAGTGTGTGTTAGAGCACACAGAACTTAACTATTTATCTACCAACAGAACGCCCGTCTCTTTTCCCACCCATCTAGCCATAAACTGCGAATCGACGTAGTAATATTCACATTACATGTTGTTCTCGTTGGTCACTGATACTCCACACAATCATTTTCAGCGTTGGAAAATATAAGTTAATTGCATAACGTGAGAAAGCAAATGTAACTTCTAGGTCACAAAATGTTCTGTTATATCTGTAGTAACGCAGAATATTCGCGGCGATTTGATTATAAAAATGCGGTATTGTTAATTCATTTATGAGACTTCATATATACAGGAGCCCACCTCTGAAACTTGCTTTTGCCATTAGGCCTCACTACAAACTACATTTAATATAGGCTATATCGCGGATAAATACATTATCATAGTTGTTTCTAGAATTTAAACCTGAGCAACCACGTTCCTTTTCAGTGTCAAGAGACGTCGTCACCCATCCTTAAACGGATTTCGCAAATGGTGTTAAATACGAACATGCAATCATATTCTTACAGGAAGCAACCAGACGTTTGTTTATTGCCTCTCAGCAAACGGTTTTTTGATTTGATCATCAGTTACTTACGTTCGAGCATACACTTCTACTATTGGTGTAGTATAATCAGATCCCCGTATTAGGCTGAAATGATACGACGTCCCGAATCTGCTATTAACAACCATTAAGTTACGCGCTGATTCAGGAAAAATGTGGTTTTGTTAATGGTAGAAACTACTTTGATTTGTAAAACAGGAGAAATGTATTGTCTTATGTCTTCAATATCTATAAAAAATTTTTTATCAGATAGTGGGCTTCTTTGGTGTGTTCTTTTCTCCGCTTAATTATAGATAGAGGTATTTTTTTTGTACGTTTCTTAAAATGTTCTTTCATTTCTTTTCATTTTCGTTTCACATTTATTAAGAAAAAAAAAAGTTCTTGAAATTCTCCAGTAGGCGGTGTTCAGTAACATTTGATTGATTAGTACTTGTCAAAAATGTAATTAGATATTAACATGCATTGGTCGGGAGATATTGCATCATGTTCAATTAGGTAAAAAAAATAAAAAAAAATAAAGGGAGGATAAAGAGAAAAAAAAATTAACCAACGCGAAATATGGATAAAAGGGGATTTTAAAAAAGGCAATAATCTCGTAATGATCTTTTACCCAACATTTTAACAAGTTTTGAAAATTTGCAGATTCTACACAATTCATTAGATTTAAAAGTCCCCAGTAGTAATGCTGTTCATGGAATATTCTGTGATTGCTATTGCGGTCGTATTGGATGAAATAAAATATGTTGGAGAGATTGGAACAACTTTAAATGAAATAATTGAGAACCACCATTCATTAATTAGAAACAATAAAATGAATGAACCGACATCACTTCACCGGTCACGGATAACGTACATGATTTGCATCTTGTGTGATTAGAACAGCTCAAACTAGACGATGTGGCGTACTGAAGAATAAAATAAAGTACATTGAAAAATAGACTGAACACGATCATGAAACCGGGACTCAATGACAATCACTTATTAGATTTTCTTTTATAGAACTTTCTAAATATACGAACAATCAAAGTATAACAATATATCCACACCATTGCTAAATAACTTAGATCTTTGTTTCATTTATTTTTAGTTGAATTGGTGTCTTACTCTTTTTGTAATAAAACGTACATTAAGTTATATATATATATATACGATTGCAATTCCAAATTATAATAAATATATTTCAGTAAAACTGCAACGTTATATTATCGTATCGTTGCTCTCCATAGAGGAGATTAACTTTAATTTTAGCTTCTGACGGTGTATATTTTAAACGTTATATATCAGGGGTCAGAAAGAGCAGCCGCGATCCATCAAGTTTTTCTTCCACCCAAAAACTTCGCTAAATCAAAATGGCTAAAGTACTGCAGGTGATTTAGTGGTACACGTACCACTGAAGTCCAGTGTATAAATTGTCAGTGATACCTTGACAATCGGTAGAAACATAAGCAGATATAAATGTTCCTCTCCTTGAACAGCCCGTGCAACAGATGCTAATGGGTTAAATGCTGAAGTCAGAATTATTATTATTTTAACGTGGAAAATACACATAGACCAGGCTGTAATTAGCCGTGGGTAACGTGATATATTTAAGCAGAGCGAAATGACTCCATAATAATGTCCTACTACAAATGACTAATTTGGCTGCCTTTAGTGTCATGTTGACATGTTGAAAGGCAGTCTGCACTGACATTGCGGTGTGGACGGAGTAGTGGCAGATGTCGTGGCTACATTTATTTATGCTGTCTCGATAATGGTCTAGAATGCCAATCACCCTCGTAGAACACATTTAATCTCAATCTCTTGACACTGAAGCAAAAAAAAAAAAAAAAAAGTTTTAAAAACTGAAGATGTAATTTTTTTATTCTTAGCTCCGGTGAAGTAAAACTTACAGATTATGTACACTATCATATCTCACGCTCCTAGTCACAAACTTATCTGCCGTTTTTCTGTACCCCGCCTCCTCGCGTTCGAGTTTGTCGAGTTTTAAAGTTAGGCTAGAGGGGTTTCTCAGAAACTTCTACTTTGGGCAACGGCCTACTAAAAAATATTTATATAAAGTTTTATTTGGATAAAATATACCTGTTCATAATTTAAGCATACCCCTGGTAGTGTGCACAGCTTTAACAATTTCCATTCGTTCTTTCTCAATGTGCACTGTGTAGTATGTGTGCTCAATTATTGCGGTAGTTTCCTCGGGGCCGTCTGCTTGCAGTTGCTGCTGTCTGCAGGAGCGGCACTGCCCCACTGGCCCCTGATGTGATGGCGAGGAAACCCCGTTGACAAGGCACTGCTTTTTCATGACGGTGAGTTTCCCTTTGAGTGTATTATAATTTTGTGATAAAAATTTCAAGGAAAAAAACACACAACCTCCTTCCTCCCCTTCCTTCGGGGAGGGAAGAGAGTGAGAGGGAAAAATCTATCTGAGAGAAAAAGGAGAGAGAGAAAAATATATAGCTAGCTATAAGAGTGAGAGAGGGACAGGAGGAGGAGGAGGTGGAGAAGGAGGGGGGAGCAAATTAAAAGTTGCCAAATGTAGATATTAGGTTTCAAGAAGAGGGGTGAGACAGGAACAAGGGCTTGCCTCTTCTTTAATCGTATTGATGCTATGCAAATTTAAATAAATATTTATGGCTGCCCATTATTTAAGTCTATTTGTCAACGATAAACAGAACCCCGAGTGTTCCATATAAATCACGGGAAAGAATACATTACATTAGCTTCGATTCAGGGCCAGAGTTGACAAAAAACGGATCTGGAGAGAATGCTAACTAATCGCGTTGTATAGACGTCAGGATTCCTTCTTCCAAAACGCAGTTTCCGAGGCTCAATCGCGGCTACTGTATATAAAAGACTCGAGCTCTGTTAACAGTAAGCTGTGTAAGGAAATGCAACGAAAATGGGCGAATCGGAAGCAAGCACGTCCACCGCAGCGGAAAGATCGAGCTGGAGAAGGGAATTAAATCAATTTTTCAGTCGTATAAGATTTCCATTACCTGTCATTTCAGTCTCTTTTTGGGAATTAAAAATTGCAATTCGTTTATAATCGGCGAAGACGGGATAATATCATTTCCGTATACGTAGATAGAAAAGCTTCGGCTAGAGACAAGAGATTTTGCAGATGCGAAGCAAAACGGAGCAGAGAATATTTCAGTGACTCAGTGTGAACTGGTTTAAATTTAGTTTTTTTTTCCTTCTCTTCTGCGTGTATTTTACGCCCCCTCCCCCGATCACTATCTGAGGCTGAGCGAGGAATGGAAAAAAGCGGCTTGCTGTCGATATAGCTTTTTTATCTGCTGCCTTTTCATTTTACTCGAACCCGTACAATGGTGTATCTGTGGGGTTTTTTATTCCTCTCAATTCGTTAGTATATCAATTTTAGCGTTTAAAATATATATGTTTAACGCGCCCGTTTACTATTTTTTAATGTTGAAAATTGCTAGTTGGTGATAAAACAAGTTTGCAGAGCGTTTCTGGTATTACAGCGAACGTCGTGGAATTGTTATCCGGGACATCACTGTTTGTGTTATGAATCCTTTGACTTTTTGTGTTTGTTTGATTTTATTAAATAAAAAGGCAAACTGTGTATGTTTTTGAGTTTTTTTTAAATCAAAGAAAAGAGCAGAGTGGCTATTTTATAAGGGGATTAAACTTGAAGGACAATAATGATAAGTTACTTGATACCTGATTGTTAGTTTGATTGTTTTTTTTCGTAGGCTTTAAAAAGGCTAAGCTATGAAAAGTTGTTTATTTTCATAGTACATTAGTAGCTAATATATGAACGCGTGTCTCCTTGTATATTTTAAACAGTAAATGTTAACCTGCTATTGTTTTCAATTTCAAGGTTACAATGAGCAGGGCCTTATAATCTAATTTTACTTATCAATAGGTATTATAGCAATAGTGGATAGTGTGTAGACACACAATAAACGAAGTTACCGTAGGAATTAAATATGTATTGAACCTAAAACGATTTCTCAAAACTGCGATTTATACAGTTTTTGTGTCTGGCAACGAACCAGGTAGTGTGGCGCAGTATTTAGTCGCCGCCATTTTAAAGGGAATAATGGGTGACTGAATTTTGTAGAACGTGCTATTAATTGACCAGAACGTGCTTAAATTCTCAGCAGGCAGTACTAATTTTCTTTTTTACTTGCTAATAGGAGCGCTCTCTTTCATTTATGGTTATTGATAAAAAGTAAATTTCCTCGACATCCTTTGTTAATATTGTAATAGGTATAGGACTACGTTGTTTGTAGAGACTGAAATTATTACCAAAATAATAGCTGTATTTGGAGGGGATTTGTTTTTATTACAAATGTTACATAAATAAACTTACGAGAAATTTCTGAGCCCATCAGTAGAATAAATTGTATTTCTCTGAGCTGTTAGTGTGTTCATTAGGCTGTAGAGTGGGTAATTGAGAGTAGATTTATGTCCACATTATCAAATATCCTCATTATTCCCCAGTAGTAATGCATAGTATCAGGTTTATATCGATGGCACTTTTCCTGCCTGGAAAGGGGCTGAACGTGTATCTTCATACAGGCAGCTGTGGTTGTCCTCTTGACCATCTCAAAGGTCCCTAGGCCCCGTTCTTTCCCATAGTTTCAAACTGTCGGACAATTCTCAATTTACATGTCTGCTTTCATCATGATCGGCACAGAGAAATGGTGTCCAGAACACCGCTTTATAGACTTCTGCAACATTTCTGTCCAATTGTCGAGTTAAGTAGCAAACGGTTGGAACAATTTGGCTAAATTAGGCAAGTACAGCTCATTAACACCATTGCTATTTAATTCTGGTGAAATAAGCTTAACGTTTTCTAAACCAACACAGGAATATAGCAACGAGTTACACTTCCTAATTCGGGCATTGCCAGAAATATAAGTGTTTGAATATTGGTGGATATGGTTATTTGCACAGAAGCACAAAAGAACTAGAGGCCTGTGCATATTTTGAAATTGGTTAATGCTTTTAAAATTAATTAATTACAAGAAATTAAGCAAACTAATAACATCAACTACGTATGGCTGAGATTTTGCCTTCTGGCTTGAAAAAGTAAAATTTTGCTATGGAAAAATGTGGTGCGAAATATGTGTCATGTATTCAATGGGATTTCCTGTCAGTATCTATGTACGTGGACACACTTGACTCTTCTGTACCCTTCTTCTGGAAGACACAGAAAATTCCACATGCAAATCAAACCTTTAAAAATAGTTGCCTATACTAAATGACCGCTTACTCTAACATAGACCCATGAGGGTAGTTCATATTGTAGTTTAATTGCATCTTGTAGTTCACCCAGTTGCAATTGTGATAAAATCTTAAAGCACACTTTTCACTGAAATAATTAAAACCCTAATTTAAAAGTCAGGTTTAAAAATCTGGCAAGATATTTTGAAGAAGCAGGAGTCTTTCCAGGGGTTATTGGAATATTTGTAAACTTTTGCTCATTGCCTAGAACTTGAATTATTTGCCTAGAACTTTGATTGCAGCAGGTCCCAGTTTTCCACACTTGCAGATGTTTAAACACTTCACTTTCTCTCTGCATAGGAACTCAAAGGCGTTAAATGACTAACCCCATGGTCACTGCCAGAAATCTGTGAGTGCCCGTGTTAATATACTTCACTGTTATCTTTGAATGCTGCATTACTCTTGTTTAGTAAATCCTGAGGAACAGCGCATTTTAAAAATATAAATGTATTATATAGATATTTTTGCCAGCACAGAACATTTGGGTAATTTAGGTAGGGGCTACATTGCAGCTTCAGCATGAAGTTTGGAAAGGGAGACCTCTGAATGTTCTCACTGTCCTCTCCTATGCAGTTGTCATGGATGATGAAGATGATCGCTGTCTTCTAGATATAATAGGGTGAGTCATTGTGGAGCCTCCGGGTTAATTTCCACGTGTTGCTTTTCGGTTCCCCTTGGCAAACCCGCTGGTAATCCCACAGCGCTACATTGTATGAAGCAGATTTATTTTTTTTGGGACAGAGACATGGCTGGTAGACCTGTTCTCAGTTCAGATACTCTTTCCAAACCTGCCTGTGTTGCTCACTAAATCAGTGGTTGTGGTTCTCAAACCCTGCTCATTTCTCTCCCACAGAGATGTGCAGGCCTTGAACGATTATCTTCACGGCTCTGGCAGCAAATCGGTAAGTGTTTAATGTTTATTTTAGTATGAGTTAACCGAGTACCCTGTCCAAGGGTTACTCAGGGAGCTTATGGTTTTTTCTTCTTACTCGCTGTATCACTCTACTTATTCTATCACAGGTGGATTTTATTTCAGTTGGGTGGAAGCATGTGGCTTAGCGTTGTCTTAACTGGGATTTGAGCTCACAACCCTTTGTGGGTCTCCCTGTTGCTGTCTGTAACTCTGTCCAGCTGTGCTCGATTACAGACTGTGAAGCATTGGGCGAGGCATACAGGCTGATTGAAATTGCTATTATGTACAAGGTCGCTGACCACGATGTGCAGTCGTGCTAATTCTGTAACCCTCTGTGGTCCGGCAAACACATCGCAATTCCATTAACGTTTTCCGAAAACCAGATAGACCGATAGACTCTTAGTTTAATGCATACCTCATGCATTAAATATATGAGTATATCTCGTTGTATATTGTAAAGTAAGACCGATCGTACGAATGCTAAGCGGACTGGCTGGTCGTACGGACGGCCATGCTCATTGTCGCGTTTTCTTTGCAGATCGATGAAGACGACGTAACAAATGCGACCTTCGGCTCAGCCAGCTCCTTCTTTACCAGCAGTACTGTAAGGATTCGAGTCCCTTCAATATTCTATGAGTTAAATTATTTAGCTCCATTACTTACATACGTCTCTCTTTCTCGCCTTGTAGGGCGATCCTGTCTCTGCCCTGAAGGATGGCAGTAACCACCTGGATGACATGGGACTTCAGCTCCCCAACAGTCTGCAGTTCATCGAGGAGGAGTTGGGAAGGGCTTCGCCCTTGGGGACGGAACTGGGAGAGGAGCAGCCTTTTGACATTCTACAGAAGTCTCTGCAGGAGGCAGATATCACAGAGCAGACAATGGCCCAGGAGGCCCTGCTTGAGTCCACAGCTCCATCCACGTCCTTCCCCCAGCAGCTGGTCTCTGGGGGTGTTGGGCTGTCCCATTTGCCAGTCCTGCAGACCCAGGGTTCTGGGAACTTCTCAGGAGTTCAGCCTCAGAGTTTCCGCCAGCAGGCACCTCCCCAGCCGCTACAGAACGGGCACATCCAGCTGCTGGGATCTTTCAACGGGCCTCCATCCATGATGACCATCAACAGCCCTCAGGCCTCACCTGGGCTCGGAGGAGGCGTCCTTGTGCAGAGGCAGGCGTGTCACACTGGGGTTGTGCAGGGCGCCATGTTTAACCCCCCTGCAGGTGGACAGGTGACCGTGCCCTTCAAGGGTTGTGGGACACCTGTCCACCTCCAGAACATCATCATCCAGAGAGGCCCTTCCCCCCAGATGGTGGTCAAGCCCATCCAGCCTAAGCCCCCCCAGATGGGAGGACAGGCAGTGTACAACATCAGCGGCCCTGCCTCCAGCTCCACCCAGCTCCATCAGCAGATGACTGTTAACATTGTGAACGAGCCTAGCCTTCATAAGCCTGCCCCTGGCGCACATGTGGCTAACCACTCTGGCAGCATTGTGATCCACTCAGCCTTGGGGCAGCAGCAGCAGCAGCAGCAGCAGTCCAGCCTGCCCCCAGGGCAGTACCTGCTACCCTCCTCTCTGGCTTTTACCCCCGGCTCCACCACCACGCACACTGTCCAGGCCATGAATGGGCAGATGGTGCCGACAGAAGTCCAAGGCACCGCCGACCAAACCTTCGTCACCTGTTCCTCTACCAGCACCTACCCGGGGACCTTCCTGACCAATCAGAGCCCCTCCGTGCAACTTGTCGCCGGGCAGAACTTTACAGCAGGGGGTCAGCTGATTTTGAACCAGAGTGTGGTCAGCAGCCAGCTTGGACAAAGCTCCCCGGCTCTGGTACAGGTGTGTCAAGCCCCAGCCAAAAATCAGCCCGGCTACCCCACCAGCTGCTCGCTCGGTCCCAGCCCTGTTCAGGGTCCCCCCATCCAGAGTCACCACTCACTTGTTGGCGCATTGGACTCGGCACATATTGGGTATGCAGCTCAGACCCAGGGGGTCCTTGGGGGGGGGGGGACTTCAGGTCTCCAGGAGCACAGATTCCTTGTCCCGCGAATGCAGGATGTCCCGCGCAAGGCAGCACAGGGGGTGCCAGATCACCAGTTCGAGACCCAGTTGTCCCATCAGAGCCAGGTGCGACTTCACTTTCGGATCCTCTTATATCAGATTTAACTTTTAAACGTTGTCTTCAGCTGCTGCTGTTGCCACCATGTCTTTGCATTCAAACTCATTGTGTGTTAGGTTCCTTCCCTCCTTCCTTACAAATCTGGTGCCTAACCTTGTGTCCGCCTTGCAGGACTCCCAAGCTTCACCACCCACTTCCAAACTACAGGATGGGCTACGTCAACCACATCTCCTCAACCTCCTTGGCAACAAAGGTAGGGTCTATTTGGGCGGTGTGTTACTCAGTGCCCGTGTAACTATGTAATACCTCATTATCCATATTTGTGTGTAAGCTGATTGAGGGATGGTTGTTGATGTCATCTCCGATCCCCTTTTGCAGCTTTAAAGATATCAACTGCGCTGGAAACTTCAGTGTACCTGCCTAACCAGGTGAGGTCCCCTCCTGCACTAAACAAATGTGCTGTTATGCTAGACAACCAAGAAATAAAAGCGTCCTCGTACATTAAAAAAGTGGCTGGAAAAGATGATGTTTTGAAGGAGAGCGCCATTAATGTTAACGAAACAAAGCGTGAAAACCCGCCTGGGTTTTAGGACGATTTGATGATTTCAGTATTTCTTCGTCTCTCAGCTCATCACGCTGAAAAGACCCGCCAGTCAGCAGCTCACAAAGGGAGGGATGTAAGTGCCTGTGTGAAGTACAAACCGCATGCCCGTGAATCCCGCCCCCGTAGAATCCTGCATCCGCCCTGCACACACATGCGCCTTCCTCCATCCTTTTCTCACACCTTCATACCGCTAACTTGACTAAAACATGTCATTGTAATAGAAGATCTGCCTGCTTGAGCTTGACTGTCTCTCAGCCTCTCCCACTCTGTGTGACTGAGTTGGACTTGACCATCACAGGATCCTCCAGCAGCTGAGGCGAGACCAGGGCGGGGCCTTGGCGGCAAACAGGTCGCCCTTCTCCTACTTCGGAGATGCTGTCCACCAGCTGCTGCCCTACCATGTGTTTCAGGGGGCTCTGCCTTCTGAGGATGACTTCAGAAAAGGTAACTCCCTTCCTCAATCCCCCTGTGGGAAAGGACGGTGCTCTGGAGCTGAAAATAGACCCTCATGGCTTTTCCCCCCCCCCGCCCCTGCAGTGGATGAGGAGTTTGAGGAAGCAGCCTCGCAGGTGCTGAAGCGAACTCAGGCCATGCTGAACAAATACCGGCGCCTCCTATTCGTTGAGGCTGAGGTAGGTCAAACGCGATTGGTCCGCAGTCGAGCAAAGCACACAGGGCCTGTGAGCAGCAAGCCTGAATGCAAATGGTCAAAACCCTCTGTACGTCCACTCTTTCTCCACTCTACAACAGTGACTAGGATATCATCTCTGTCAGGTTTGTGAAACCGGAGATGGTTTGGATTGGAGGGCTGTATTTACACTTTTAACTGGTTCTGATTTGAACCAATGAGGTCCAGTTGTGATTCAGTCGTACTTTTTATAGCAACAACAACAACAACAACAACAACAACAAAAACAAAAATAATCAACCCCCAAGGCTGAAGCGTCAATGTCTGTCTCCCCAGCGAACAAGTCCCTCGTCAGAGATTGTGATGATCGACAGGACTTTCAATCAAGATGAACGGAGCAAACTGACCCAGGACAAGCGTTTGGCCCTTGTTGACCCAGGTGAGTTGGGGGCAGCCTCTCTCTGCCTAGAAAAAATATTTATAATTAAATAGTATAGAAAAATAGCAACCGCATCCAAGCATTACAATAGCAACCACTAGGGGGCATTAAGTGTGTAGTGTGCAGGGGCCGTTTAGGTCTGTATCTTATTATAAGTGTGTATATAATTGACTGGGGTCCCGACCGTGTACAGAATCATGCCCTGTGCCATAGCCATCCCGGGCGAGCCTCTGAGTTGGCCGGAACAATCATAAAAATTTGATGGGCATAATTACTTGTCCGATGAGTGTGGTGATAAATTGCTTAGTCTGTAGCAGTGGTTCTGGAGGACCTCCCGACCTGCTGGTTTTCATTACCGCTGAGCTCTTAAGTACTTAACTGAACCTTCTATTAATTTATTAGTGCAATTTTAGGACCCGTAGTGGTCCTCTATGACAGGTTTGAGAACCTCTGGTCTCTAACAGTAGTCGGGCTTTCTGAATCCCACACTTTGGTATCCTCTAGAGGGCAGTAGTTATCATTTAATTTTTCATTTTTGGAAGATCCTGACAAAAGTGGCATAACAACTGTGCCTAATTGCTTATTTGGCCATTAAACATTTTTAATAAGTAATTTTTAAATAAGTAATATACCTATTTGGTATTCACATATCTGTCTATTTGGTATTGTGATTCATTGTTTATTGCACTGCAGGAGTGCAGTAAAATTTCACTGAAAAACCGGTATATTTCAGATGTTGTTTGGTCCTGTTGCAGACGGCTACCTGGAGGACTTTTGCTGTGCACCAAAGCCAGCACCGCCAATCTTGGGACCAGAGGTGCAGGATGTCCCTGAGAGGGTTTCTGATCCGGTCAGCAGGAAGGATCTGCAGGGGAAGATTGTAAGCGTTACCGGGAGACGGCATCGCCATGACGATAGTCCCGCAGACCCCTCCACCAGGACAGAGTCGCAGCCTGGCTGCAAGGACCATGGGGGGGCGATGAAGGACACCGCAGTCAGGAGCACCCTGGACCCGAAAAAGGCCCAGAGGTGCTCGCTCAATGTCGACGCGAACGGCAGAACCGTCCGGAGCAGCATCCTCCCTGCCCCTGAGACCGCAGTGCCGCGCTCCTGTTCAGCCAGCTCTCCGCACTGGGGGCCCATGCCCGTGGAGCCTAGCCATGCTCCCTTAACCGACACAGACTCCGTTCTAGAAGCCGCTGTGAACAGTATATTAGAATGTTAGAATGTCGGTGGTGTGCTGTGCTGTGTATTAATCCCTCCTCCATTTCTCACTTATTTCTCTTCCCCTCGGCGCGGCCTTCGCCAGCGCGACTGAAGGGTGGGAGAGCCGGTGACTCGGGATGGGGCAGGGCCACGCGCGGCCCAAGCCTCCTGGATCTCACCCGGCCTGGGGCCGGGGGCCGCCCCTCGTCGGAGTCCCAGAGTCGAAACCTCGTTCAGTGCCGCGTGGCCGTTTACACTAATGTCACGCCTGCGTTCGCCTCGTTGAATGCATCCGCCAGCGCCTGCATTTGTGTGAGTGAATGCTCTGTGCTCAGCACTTGTGCGTCGTCGAGAGAGAAAACCCCGCCCCTTCTCTGACTCTAGCCAATGATATCACCAGCCTTTTACCATCCTTCTTTTTCACTCTGTACAAATCCTGTCTGACAGGAGTCTGACCAAGTCAGCCACACAAAGGGGGCTCTGAGTTTAATATTTAGAATATGTATGTACATATATATATGTATATTTTTATAGTATTGTCGTTAGTCGTTTTAATGTTCCTAGTTAGTGTGCACACATTTGTTTTTGTACCTTACAGGTATGTAGCCCCACACTCACAGGAGTGCTGTTTTGTACAGGGAAAAACAAGCTCTCAGATTGAGGTTTAATGTTCCGCATTAATGTCAATGTACGCCTGTTTGATTGTGTTTCTTTCGTTCGGAATGAGTTACGACTGCACCCGTGGCAGTGGGGCTCCTGGTCTGTGAAGGGTTTGTCCTGTGTGCCCGCATGCTGGAGACGTGTGGCAACAAGGGCTTGGCGTTCGCGTTCTGAGTGACACACACTCTGCAGGCGTTTCTGTTCTGTGTTCGAATGGTGTACACGGGCAGATGGCGGTGTGTCTTTATTTATTATTTATTACCACGGCAGGGGTTTCCCTATGACCCGCAGCATGACTGACTGAGTTATAGGATGCATCCCCGAGACATGAACGGGTGGAGCTGGACCCTCCGGCACGGGGTCTGGGCAGTGCCCGACACCAGTCTCAGCTGATACTAGGGTGGGGTCTTGATTTTAAGACTGAAAAAGCGTTCTGTCTCTAATCTAAGCCAATGGGATGACAAGCTTGACGACCTTTAAAGGGAACTGTGGCCTACAGGTTTACCGAGGCGCGTGATCAGTGTCCTTGTTTGTTCCCAGTAACACTGGCTTGAGCGTTCATATATAGGTTTGTCATGCCTACTTCAAGAAAAGAAAGGCTGGCGTCTAAGTATGAGCGACCGTTGAGGAAAAATGTGTAGCGTGTGAGCAGACTTGCTTTGTGTGACTGTTAACACCCTTTTAGCCCGTCGGGTGCACGGTCATCTCTCTCTGGGATGGCCAGAGCTGTTGCTCTCTGGGATTTTGTTTTCCTTCCAAAAGGAAGTTTTGAGATTTGTTTTATTTACGTAAAGAAAAGAGGGAAAAAAGGCTGATGAAGGAATTCCGCTCAGCATCTGACATTTTAATAATTCCTTATTTTTAAAGTGCGTGTGTCAGTTTTATCCTGGGCTTTGTGTTGGAGCCCTGTTTGGTCAGATGAGGTTTGGGACCCACTTGGCTGGAATCTTCTCAGCATGGAGGGCTGGGAGGGGATTCGTTTAGATTGGGCTACTCTCTACCCCACTTGGACTGTGCATATTAGTAAGGAATAGGAGCTGTCCAGAGACACAGAGAAAAAGAGGGGTGCACTTACAGTCAACACTGAAACACATCAATTCAGTTATGCTATCAGAGAGGGTCTGGGGAAGAAGAGTATCAGTATCAGAACATGCTGTGCAGACTGGATATAGACAGAAGTAAGGTTTTCAAATGAAGTAGACAGCAGTGAGTAATTTGTATCTGTGTGTGTGTGTCTGTGTCTGTTAGTGACTGCATATATATATGCATTTGCGAGTTTTCATTGATTTATGTGGTCAAAGCTAGATAGTTCCTGGTTTCATTATTTTTATTGTCATTAGATGGACTCCATATATGCCTTTTCTCAGTCGATTCAAAAGTGATGGAAGAGAAGACAACATTCGTGACCTGTAAAGAGTAAAAACAATAAAACAACAAAAAAAACCTGACAGCCCGTGTTTCGCGGGGCTGCTCTGCCTTAGGAAAGAACGCGCTGAGAACACATCGATCACTTTCACTGTTGCCAATTCACCGTTCTTTCTGTCGTGCATCGAACGAGCGTGGCCTTATCAGACTGGCTCCTGTAACGAGAAGCTTGGCCCGTTCTCTCTGTTGTGGATCGAACGAGCGTGGCCGTTTCAGAC
>JAOYSI010000014.1:1476542-1500289 GCA_025775065.1 Hiodon alosoides | reverse complement strand
TATATATATATAATAAATGCTCTAGATAGTAACACACATAAATAAATATTTTTTACCAATTTTTCACAAATACTTGAATCATTAAATTTGTACGGGCTGTAATCCGTGAAATACCAAGGTAAAAAAAAAATTGAGAAAAGAATAGATCGATTAATAGCCAGCAATAAACAGTTAAGGCAGATAGGCACATAGATAGTTCCGTGGTGGATTGACACAGGAATATTGTTACTCTTCGTTATATAGGCGGAGAAAGGAGCTTGTAACAAAACTAACACATCCTTATCAACAGGGGTTAGTTTATTGACTTGTGCATATTTTAAATAACTTTTTTGCATATTGTTCCAGTTTACGCGGGACGGACAGTTTATCAAGTGTGACGTTAAATTACAGCGGTGGATGTTTAATTGAGGTTGTCTT
Organism: Hiodon alosoides; assembly: GCA_025775065.1. Taxonomy (NCBI): domain Eukaryota; kingdom Metazoa; phylum Chordata; class Actinopteri; order Hiodontiformes; family Hiodontidae; genus Hiodon; species Hiodon alosoides. The sequence goes on along the minus strand of JAOYSI010000014.1, from coordinate 1,499,872 downwards.
TTTCCTGGGTAAAGATTCGCTCTCTGCCCAAATGCATCCGCAGGGGAGTGAGAGGCCCCCTCGAGGCGACCCCCCCTCCGCCATTCACCATTCATTCCATTTTGTAAATTACCAAATAATCAACCAGTTGCAAGAGACGGTTGACTTTCCAAGTTAATGAGATCTGACGTCTTAACTCAGAGAGTGTGTTCTAGCTACATCGTAAATTGGGATTATACAGTTTTAGAAATTGTATTCTCTTGACGTTATTGAGTCTGCCCGAGACATTGTCTAAATGTAGGTTTTCGCCAAAGTTCACAAATGGTATCGTCAAAATAGAGGCGTCTAATTACGAGAACAGTGCAGTCATGGCACACACGACTAATTTTTTACAATATTTACTAAAAAAAAATCGTGTTCGCTGGGGCATCTCAGGCATTTGGACCGGTTTGGTGATTACATTCACACTTTATCAAAACAGTAGTATATAAAATGCTCGTTGATTGTCAATTTTTTAAAAAGTTGTTGTTAGAGCACTGCGTGAACAATGCGAGCGAGGTGACTGCCTCGTAGCTAATTTTATTATAAATTTATATAATAACCTATAGCTAACATCTAGATGTTTAAGTTTATATCATGTGTACTCATGCGAAGATAATTTTGTGAAATTTAACTTAAAAAAAAAAAAAAATTGCCAGAAGTGCGACAAAAATATTCTCTCACCGACAGTAAATTTTTTAAGACAATACAAACAAACTGTAAGATGCTGTATAAACAGCTAAAAAATCGTAAATTTATGAACAGACTCGTTTGCTTTAAAGGCAATTTTCGTGAGTTAATTATTCTATGTATCTCAGTTTTTTTTTAAATCTCTTAATCCGTATGTTTAACCATTGTTGTTTTTTTTCTTTCGCGCTCGGTGTAAATTGTTCTTTTTGGTGAAAACAGTGTGTGTTATGTTGCTGTGTTAAAATTGTCAAACTCATTGTATGATTCAATTATACCGATCCAGTGTAAAAAAAAAGAAAAAAAACGGCCTAAATGTGAAAACAAAAAAAATGCATGAAACTGAATGGATCCTATAAATCGTAAAACGTATTGCGTAAATGTATATTACGTGTCTGAAATTCAGCGTTTGTTTAAATCTACACATTTTACAAAATAAGTATTCATTTTAGTAATCAATAAAAATGTAATGTTAATATGATTAATAAATAATAACAATAAATAGTTTTACAACTGCAATCAATGAGACATCTTGTTCTGAAAATAAACATAACAATGGTGTTGATTTTCTATGCAACTTATTTTTTCCGGTCGATGCAGTTTCGTCATTAAAATGATTGAAACGCACTGAAATCGCTGAGGCGTTAACAGCAGATTCGGTACTCATCTAATTACGATGTGTTGTCCCTTGTTTTAGGTGTAGTTTCACGTTTGGAGTTCAACAAATATGTTTTCTGTAGACCGCTGTATAAAAAAATAAGAATGCGCCCAACAATGTAGACCATTTCAAAATACAATGAGAAACCAAAACTAAACTTTAAAAAATTAAAGGGTCAATAGCCTTTAGCTCACTTTGAGAGGCTGTCTGGGACGTGGCACATTATGCAAACGTGTAATGTTTATATTTATAAGATATGTATGCTTATTAATTGGCCCTTCAAAGGAAAAAAATTGTTATGGTCGTGGATATGCACATTTCTTTCCAGTGTGTGACACGCAGGTCTGTTTAAGTTAGTAATTACGATTTAGGCTGTGTAATAATTCAATTACATAAAAGATGTGTGCGACGTCTGGTCATAAAAATGTATTTGTTTTGCAAATGTCAGAAATGTCTACAATCCTGAAAGAATAATCTTACGTAACTGTAATGGAAGCATTATTTTAAATAATCGTTAATGTCAACGACGTAATCACGATTTGTAGTATATATATAACTGTATGAGACGGAGGAAAATATTAAATAAGTGAATAACGTATAGGAGAGCTCTAAAATAGGGGATACAAAGGCGATTCTTTTTTTCAGAAATTCAAAACTGATTTTCAAAGGAATGTTTTCAGCGTGACAGTCGTTCCAAAAAGTCATATTACCAGTACGTTTCTGGCATGTTTTGTGCTTGACATTTTTAAAAAGCCTGCACAACAAGCGAAGAACCAAGTCATCTCACCGGTTATAGAACACGTAAATCTCTTCTCGAATTTAATATTAATCCGCAAGACTCGAGCCAGCTATTTCCAGTGAACCCCTTTTAAACAGGTCTTCTGCATACAGAGCAATCCAAAATATGTGACATCACATTAAATAAAATCGTATAACACTTAAAATCGACGTTTGCGACACCAGATAATTATGATTATATATTGCTTAGTTACCTATGTGGATATTATTGCAACTGAGAATTCCATACTTTTATAACGCAAAACAAAAAAATAAAATCAAGTGACTCAAAATAAACGATTGATCTCTTTCCGTTATGTGTTTTTACGTTTCCCGTTCTCTTGAAACAATGCTGCAATTGTAACTGTTAATATGACCATAATTTTCATACTCAAAAGCACCCCCTCCTGTCCAATTCAATTTGAATTAATTTACGGAAACTGTCCACGGGCCACCTCGTTCCGATTCTATATTCAATCGTTCAGTAACTTTAATTAATTAATTAATTAAATATCTGCAGCCTGTTCCAATATTACCGTAAAGCCTCCTAAAATGACAGAGAAACCTGCGACCGTATAAACAGCTTAAATGTATATACATATTTCATAGTGTTCTCCATTAAAACGGCCGTTTTCTAGATAAATGGTCAGCGTGGCGTGGGTCACGCAGGGTCCTAGTTTTGAATCGTCCTAGCCATTAACAGACCCCCAGCGCCATCCGTCACTTAGGGTCTTCGTAAAATCCCTCTACGTGGAATGGAGGAGTAATGTGCATAGACGGGCGCGCAAAAAGGCACATGCCATTACAGTGCTCTCCTGTTGGGACGAAAAATATACCGGCTATTATTAGAATTACATTTGATCCCATGACTACTTTAAAATAAAAAAAATGAATGTCCCAATAACAACAATAATTATCAGAAAAGTACACACTGTATTATCTTAATTTCTATCTAGCCAAACGGTAATGAGTTTGTCGATGATGTCACATACTGGCCCTATAGAGCTTTATCCTAAGTTATAGTTGGAATGTCTCTCCCCGTCAAATTGAATGCGAAAGAAACGTAGCCTAACTTCGTTGAGGAAAAAAATCAATTCAGTTCTCACAGTACGTGTGGGCGAGATGGCCGGTAAATGTATAAATGTTATATAAATTAATCTGCATTAGTTAGGTGTGTACTCTCAGTAAGTTCTTAACCTTCATTAGCGCAGAATGTATCTGCCTCAGAGAAAATGAGCGAATTACGTGGCTACATCTTAATTTAACATCTTGAGTGTGAGATTCTATTTGAGTTGGTTTTATCACTTTATATAATTGATGCTTTGAAATGATATATTAGGTGGTATATTTTGCCCAGTACGTAATTATTTAACACAAACATACATAAATGCAACTTTACATTCCTAGAGACGATCAAGTTTTGTATTCAGGGAATTTTAAGACTGGTACAAAGTAAGCTAGTGTAACCAACTAACAATTAAAACTTACTTCTACATATTGTTGCCACTTATTGTTGCTACTACTACTTCTACTACTTGTGATTACTAATAACCCTTCTCTCATTTGTTTATTAATAATACGTTTTAAATTGTATAAATTGTACATAAAGAATAATGGGCGTACCATCGAAGACCCCGTAGTTCAAGCGTGAGTTTAGGCCGACAGTTCATATTATTAAATGCGCTTGCAATCATTTGGCTTGGCGGAATTATTGGTTCGCATGTTATGCGAACACGAATGCTTTATTATCACTCCTATATGTAATCTATACTGATCGTGTGATGTTCCATGTGACCCCAAATACAACCTTGGATGTCCCACTAATGCAAGTCCCCACATCAAACTCGGGCGAATACTTGCCCAAATCCAAAATACATTAATAAATAACTTCAACAAGGAATAACTAAACATCCAAGCAGAGGCCTTCATTTCGGCATAAACTCTTTTGCATGTCTTTATTTTCCTCTTTCATTTTACAAGAAACAAAACAAGCGCAAATTGAAAATTACACAGAAGTAGTGTTTTTTTTTTTACATAGGTCTGTCATCTTTTCTGTTCCCGAGGATACTTAAACGTTTTGTCTGCTATTGACTCAGAAATTAAATGAAAAGAAAAATGAAAGAAACACGTCGTTTTTCTGCTTTCCCCGTGAATGTTCAAGGTTGTATATTTCTTTTCAGTTTTTTAATATTCCGTAAACATATAGATAGCGAAACCGAAGATTCAATAAATATACGAAAACGCTGTAACTGACGTGAATCGCACGTATAATTATAGATTAAGGCCGTACAAATGCTAAAATAATTTGATATTTATTTGACTTTATTATCAGCCTATAATATCGCGATTGAATAGAAAGGGAAACAAGAAACAAGGAATTTTCTGCATGTGTTAACTATTAAGCGAACAATATTGCTTAAACCGCTCGGTTAATAGGCCTACACTGATCAAAACAGAATTGGCTGAGGATATTGTATATACTTCACAGAAAAACGCACAAAAATAACTGTTTTGGTAATTAAATCTGGTTAACTAATTAAATTCACAATTGTTTTCAATTTACCACTGTGACTCGGCTATTTTGACAGAGTTATATTGACAGAACTGTGAATAGCGTTTTATATGAAAATACAGTTCAAGAAAATGTAATAATTCCGAATTAACATTCTTAATTTATATCTAACTAAACATTAAGAAAGAAGTTTTGACATTCTGAAGACGACATGTGATCTAACACAATTTGTGCGATTTTTGTCACTGTATTTGTTAGGGTTTTGGCGTCTATAAATAGTGCAACAACAACGCCTTTGTCATAATAGTCACAAGAGTGGTTTACCACACCCAGAAATGTGCTAAAGAGCCGTATTTATCACATTTCTCCTTCTCTAATTTGCCACTTGAGTATGCAGAACGTTCAGAGATAGTAATGAATGACTTTATCTAAATTAAGTAATCAAATAATGGGTGATTAATTAAAACATGCCCCTAAACAGTACACGCAGCAATATTCGTAGTTTATAAAATTGTTCAAATGACATTTGTTTAGTTTAAAGATGTTTAACCATCTCTAAATTGAGTTACACAAGCATCAAACTATTTAATGGAAAAGGATAAATAATTTCGTATTCACAGTAACATTAGTATTTAAAGATATTGCAACCAAATCTAGCGATTTATTCAAGTGCAGGAATTGAGAAAAGTATTTACGTCAAGTCAGAGAGGATTTTGAGAATTTATATTTAACCCCTGGGCAATGTCCATCATTTAATAGGCTTATTTATTATTAAGCCTATTATTAATAGCAAGTTAGTAATAAACGTGCATTCTTTGTACAATTTAACTTTAGAAATAAAAAGAATAGGCCCAATATTCAAATAAATGTATTCTATTCTATCACGCACTGTTACACTTTCGTCGTGAGGGGAGGCTGCAAAAAAAACCTAAAAACTGATTAATCTAGCTTCAACTAAGGGCAAAATATGTTACAAGTAAAACATACTTCCTGTATTTTCAGTTACAATTTTAAAAAAACTGAGGGGACCACCCACCTTTTCTTGAAAAGTTTTTATTCTCCTTGTATATTAAAAGAGATTCCATTGATCCACTAAGTCTCGTGGACCTGGTAGCTGCACAACGGGAAATACGTACCCATCATTGCAAAAAGTAAAACAAAAAAAACCTTTAAAAAAACCCCCAAATATATCCTTTTTGGAATAAAGAAAAAAGCTTGCTTCTTTTCCTTAGTTAATTTGTCCATAAATTGTGTTTAATCGTCCAACTTTGGGGATTTTAAGACATATGGGGAACGGTAAAAGCAGTTTAGTAGAACATAAATAATCGCATGTAAAACGGCTTTCAAAACTCGCGCCTTGGTGTGTTAGTTTCTCTGTAACCGAAGTATTTTTAAAACGGTGTCACGCTCACCAACAGCCGTAGAATGAGAATCTCAGAAAATGCCTATCTAGACCATTATTTTGTATATATTAACGTAGCTGTAATGGAAGGATGTATTATATATAAAATACCCGTCATGCATACAATTAACCGCAGTATGGGGATTCTGATAAATTAAATACTTAGCAAGTGTATCACATAAGCAACAGTGTAATCTCCTTAATCCCCTCCCCCTTCCCAAACGATCGACCAGTTCCCGGGAAGATATATTTCCTCCATACTTTCAGGATGGTGCACGCGTTGTCCTCAGCAATTGGGGTACAAGAGTTGTTTCAACCGCAGCCGTCTCCCGTGTGCGCACCCTCTCCTCTGAAGATCCGGCAAAACACGTTTTGTTATTATTTTGTATCTACACCCAAGACCGTGGAAAACGACACTTCTTCTTTGCATGAATTCGTGCAGTCTGCGAGGCAGCTGGCTTTCAAGAGAGCCGTGAAAGGGGGGAACTCCCCCTCAACAGAACCGCTCGAGATAGAGAGGGGGGAAGGGGGATAGCCTTCAGAACGAGCTGGAGGTATCCCCCGGACCAAAGAGGTGAAGTCGTTACCAGAAAATCCCACTAACCAGCTCTCATATTTAAGGACGTACTGAATATTAACAGATACTGGCATGTTGTAAAACATATTATTACTCACTTTATAGTTTACACCCATCCATACACATTTTAATCCCAGAAAATATTGTAAGCATTAAAGCAAAATATTTGGTTATCCAGTTATCAAGATCAAAATTTAAATTAAATAGGACATTTTAGTATGTCATTTTAATGACGTCTTAATTCCCTAAATCCTTCAGTTTTTATTTGTTGAATCTATACTGTGTGTATAGATGTTGGGTTTTCTTCTGGAATAAAAACTTATTTAAAAAAATCTAATATGATTTCTCCACCTTAAATATGTTACCCTTCCCCCTTTTGGTTTATTCGCTCTTTAAACCAATCACAGAGTCATGGCTGCAGTTAAAAATCCTAGTTAGAAACACCGTAATAGAGAGTCCTGTGAATTTATATCCAGGTAGATCGGGAATTAGCTCGCTTTGCGCAACCGGCAGTTGACATCTGAATGTCGACGGTAAAAAACAGTCTGTCTGATAGATCGAGCATGGTCGAAAGGACATTAAATTAATCAACTGAGATCGCAAACACCCACAGTTCACACCTACCTAAACACAGCCCAGAGGACAAGAGCTTTATTTGCAGGATAAATACCCCCGCCTCCAGTCCAATTCCCCTAAAGCGGATGGAAGAATTCCTATTGTCCTAATGCAAATGAAATTTAAACCTGGATGAATGGTCAACTCAGTAAGAAGTGATGATTATCTCGGCTTTTTAAAGTAGTTTCACAAAAACCTGCTTTTCCTCAAGCACAGGACAAGTTTTAAGATTAATACTACTGATGTTTGTTATTTTACATGTTAAAGAGCACCACCAATGCAAATTCTCATGATTCATGGACGAAACATATTAAGTATAAACGTGTATAAAGATTTTCTTGATTTAAGGCTCATCTGTAAATGTGTGGTTATAACATTTGATGGGTAAGAAGGAGTAACTAGACAATCTACATTTCCAGTTGTTGTTAACTCTTGTATTGTCACATAACAGGACAAGGCAAATGTTTTGGTATAAGATTAAAATGGAAAAGTGGTTCGTCAGATTGAATATGTCTCTCGCAAACAAAGCCATGCGTGTGAGCGGTCCCATTTCCCCAAAACAAGCTTGGATGTTTCTTAAATGACCCATACTCCCACAAACCCTTTAATTTAAACACACAGTGAAAGCACAAAAGGGGAAAGCAACCCTTGTTAAGAAAGAACCAAAAAAACATTTAAGTTGGTCAAAACTTGATTTGTCAAACTGTTCTGGTTCTGAGACACTGCAGTTCTCAAAAAAGTTACTGCTCTCCTGGTTCTCCCAACCAGCTTCCTGAGTCACTGAACATGGCCTTTGCGTTGCCTTACTCAGGTCCAACCCACCCCATCCCACCCCAGGGGGAGTCAGTGTAATGGGCCCTGCACTAAAGCAGTGTGTCGTGCTGAGGTGTAACTGCTACGAGCCTGAATCTGTTGACCGGCAGAGACAGGTCCCACCACCAGATCCCTTTAAGAGCTCAATATAAAAGCTATAAAACCGCAAGTGCAGGTGCTGAGAGGCAGGGGAGGGGAGGGGGGGGGGGCTATAAACCTACCACTGTCTAAACCGGCGGAGTCAGTCGTCTCACCTCTCTTGCGGTGTGAGTGAGACCGGACTTGGGCTTTCAGATTTGAAAAGACCACGGAATTTTGTATCTAAAAAATGGCACTTGAAATAATGCATTGGTGTTGGTCTTACTGTGGGAGAGGGAACACTATCTGTTCCAGTGGCCGGCTGGTTCACAGCAGCAATCCTGATATTACCGCAGGTAGTAAAATTTTATTCTGGGGCAGGCATTGTCAGGTGGTCGCCAGGGGAAGGGAGTGCGGTGTGACAAGTGTATTATCAGGTCTGTAAAGCCCAATGGCAGGGTGCCATGTTAACTCTGCTGATGAAGTACTGCAAATCAGTTTCGTATCCACAATAGGACCTGCCATTTGAGTATAAAATTAATCTAAAAGAAAGGCCACCAGTTGGGGTGTGGAATTGTATTAATTTAGTTGCCAGAAAGGAGATGTTTAATAGGGTACTTCATGTAAAGGACCGATACATGTCATATAAACTTTTCTTTATAAATATAATACTTATGCTGATTGTCAGAATTATGAGGGGTGAGGGGACATCTAGATAAAGAACTGACATTTAACTATGCGACAACACACACACATACACACACAAATAGATGCAGACACACATACAAACAGAGACAGAAGCATACGCACAAATGGAGACACACACACACACACACACATTCACACATACAGAAATGGTCATCAGAAAAAAGGGAAAAGTCCTTGGCTACGACAAACCGCAAAATCACATTTAATGAAATATATATATATATATTTAACAGTGTTTTCCTTTTTTTGTAAGTATCATATATCTTCTACTCATAAAAAGAAAGAAAAAAAGCTATTAAATACAGTTATGTAAAGTGCGATTAGCAGGAGGCCAAAGCTTTTATTTGGTCCCAGCCCTTGTTTGTGCCTGGCGGATGGCTAGGGGTTTGAAAACTGGAGAAGGAGGGACAGGCAATGAGTCTCCCAGCCAATGGCTGACTACAGGGTGCAGTCCTGGAGAACCGTGAGCACCACTGTGGGCCATCACTCCCACTACGGGAAACAGCTCTAATGTTACTCAGCTCTGTGATGTCGTCATGCTGCATTACGCATGACAGTATTACACAGAAATACCAGGCCAGTCAGCACACCTGAATGGAATTTCATTCTCCCTCTCAGGAGTTAGCAGGGGTACGACCTCACTAAAAGTGTGCAGAACTATCTTGGGATCTTCTGCTGGGCTCCAACTAACCTCCCTCCCTTTGGGTGACCACTTTCCCCCTGGGGAGACCCTTTCTGATCTGAATTTTTATAGATCATGCAACATTAAGAGTTTGCTTCAAATTAAACAATGCTGCGTGTTATAGAATTAAATTTGTGTCTCTCCTCTCTTGTGCAACTTTTTACATTAATTTCAGTGATGTAAATATTTGAGGGATAAAGAAGTTCATTTTAAATTGTATTTTGTTCACGAAAGCTGAGCTTAAATTGTGTGGCGGTTATGTTTAATTAGTGCTACCAGGAAGTTTTATAAAAACACTCTAAACGCCACTATGAAACACATTTGGTTTGTACCCCTGTCTGTCTGTCTTGAATGCATATTAAAAGGGAGTTGTTCGTTGTTCTTAGATTTGACTCTTGAAATTGAATCAGTGGTCTTGGGACCTTGGCACGTGAAAATGGCCAGAGACTGGGCCGTCTCTTGTGCTGCCAGCAGTCTCCAAGGATGTCAGTTTCCTAGCAACGACCAGCCACGTATGGAGGAATGGATGAATGACGTCACGTTCTTCTTTCTAATTGGGTGACCCGGGCACAATAGCCAACCCAAGTTGCATTGTCCACAGTAGGGGTTCACCAGTTCAACTGTAGCGTCAATAAATTGGCTTGAGTTCTTGTAGGTATGCAAGATGTCAATATGTCAATAGAAAAAAAACTTTAAATCAATTTAAAATCTAAATTTGCCTCTATGGTTTGTATTCCATCGAACATCAGATTTAAATCACATTGAATCTTTGTCAAGTCACATCAAATTGCTTGTAAGATATTGCATCTCTCTTTCTACAATGTATCCAGCCTGAACCCTACTTTGGGCTCCTCAAGCTGTCCCAGGCATCACTGGAGCTTGTTATGTGCCAGTACAATAAGTAGGAGCTGTGACAGTAGTGTAGCCATTTGCTTATATGAGTATAAGCCCCACTTTGGTCTACCCCCATGATGCCCTCCTGGAACATATTGTGGAGAATGTGACCTGATTCAGAGAGACACATGTGCTCGTTTCTCTGGACATACCACTCCCTCTTTCTCCAGATCGGCATAGCTCAGCCAACAAAAGTTGGTTGTTCATTGTTCTCTGGATTGATCCTTGAAATTTAATAAGTGGTCTTGGGACCGTAGCATATGGGAGTGGGTGAGGACTTGGTCGTCTCATGCTACCAGCCAACTCCAAAGAAGATGCCCAAGGCTGAGCGATGGAGACTGAGATAAAAGCATCAGTGGGGGGGTAAGGGGACAAGGCAAAAGATGGAACGATAGTTTCAGAGAGTTGGTTCTTTGTTGACAGAGACATTTTGCAGTGTAACATTGTCACAGCCCTGAACCCCGCAGCTGGGGCAGATCCGGGCTCACAAACTCCTTTTCTTCTTGCTAACAAGAGCCACAGAGAAAGGCGCCTGGGTCACATGATGGGGCACAGTGCCACGTGACGATTCTACAGATGTGAAGATGAACATCGATACGGGGGTGGGAATGGGTTGCCAGCCAGACTGGGTGAGTTGGGGGGCGGGAGTGGGGGGTCGGGACGGGGTGCAATTCGGTGCAATGTGCGTCAGAGAGGGGGGGTCACAATACCGGCCTTGTCTATCCTCCAGCAGCTGTATTTAACAGCTGCAATAAAGGATCTTATTCGAAGCAGGCAGGGTTTGAGGGATTAAATGAAAAGTCAAGACCCTGGTTTAAGAGACATCTCTGTTTTCAGTGTTCAGTGTAATAGGTTTTTTCTTTTGCACCATGCATATGTATATTAGTTCAGTGGACTTCCTAGCCCCTTTTTGTAAGATAAAAGGCTGGCCATAATTTCGGTTCAGGTCATTTCCTATGCGTACCCCATGCCCCCCCCCCCCAATTTGAGCCACACTTTTGAGTTTCAGTGGCTAAGAACCGACTCTTATGCCAGATTTAATTGCTTTCTAGATAACAAGTGGGCATTAGTGCCCACCCCATGGGCAATCACTGCAGATTATAGACTATGCTTTTGGCAGGAGCAGCCACCAACCCCAACAGAGTGCCTTATTAGTCAAGAAATCATCCTTAATCTTCGCAGCTTCCCAAATAAGGGGAAACGTTGGGCGCCTGTAAAACAGTCGGGCAAATTTCAGTTTTTAAAGTTAGCCTCCGGGATGGTGTGTGCCTTTTTAAATCCTACGTTTCCTGTTTGGTTCTGGACGACACATTGTTAAGCAGACTATGATGTATTCCGCTCTCAATGTACACCTGGCAGGTCGGAACCATGGCATCCGGTGGATCGATATAAGTAAAAGTCGTCCGCAAAGTCAGCTGCCTTGCCTCTATGGTGCGACTCTCTGGTTAAAGCTAACTGCATTTGGATGTATCCTTCTCTCTGACTAAAGCAAATGTTACATGTTACATGTTTTGGTAACGGTTTAGTTGTTGATTTAAGCAGTGAAAAAAGTATTAAATAAATGTTGTTCATGTTATAGAAAAAAAATAACGCCATGTATAATGTTTGTATTCATATAAAGAAACTTTGATTTCTCAAATGTATTTATTTTACTGGGAGGGACCAATGCTGGTGTTTCTGTGAGCAACTGAAATTAACCTGCACATGAACCAAAATGTTACTTAGCACTCTTATTCTCTGAAATGGGCCTGGATCATCTCTACAACAAAGTTAAAAACTTGTGACAATGTCCTTTTTAGTCCCATTCAAGTCCACATCCATTCAAATTAATCTATTCTTGAACTTCTTAACCACTTCTACTGGTGGTCATGAACTGAATTATTTGCCATGGGCAACTTTTTTCATTGTTGAGAAACTAACACCAAAGTAAGGTTACAGTGGCAGTATCCCACCCAGGATTCAAACTTGTAACCTCTGCTGCACAACCTCAGGCGTGACTTTATGGGGCATGGTCAATGTGGGTGTTTCTCTCACATGGATACAGATTTGCACACGCAAACAAAACATTAGGTGGGCGTCAGGTGACAGGGCAGCACTGTTCTCAATCTTAAAGCATGCACCAACCTTGGCACCACCCTCTGGCCTCATACTATATGGCCAGAAGATATGCGAAATATTTAAATATAACAATGTCCTTCAGTTGTGGCATGTTCCCATGCACTGGTGAAAGAGCTATATTTAGAGTGTCTTGAGAAAATCATCAGAATTGTGTGTGTGTGTGTGTATATGTGTGTGTGTGTCTGCGTGTATGTTTGCGTGTGTGTGTGTGTGTGTGTGTGTGTGAGTATGTGCTTGTGTGCATGAGTGGATGCAGAACCATCGGTTGCATGTAAATCATTAAGTTCCAAGACCACGGAACATAGATTTTCATGGCCAAACCTGTTTTAAGCACATTTAAGTCTGTGAATGTGCCTGAATGAATTCAGGAAACTGTTTTAATACATAGACATTGCATAATGCATTGTAATACTCAGCATTTTAAAGTTTATTCACGTTGCACCTCCGACAGTTGTTGATTAGGTGAACACACTTCTCTGTTATTGTGACAGAATGGGCAAGACCCAGGGATGTGCTTTCCAACTCTCATCCTAATGCACTAACCGATCAGTGGCTTATCATTGGTCCGCTCCACACGTCGCTTTACCCTGGCCAAAACCCAGATGCTACTTTTTCTGTCTTGTCAGAAGTAAGATCGTGGTACTTAATTGACAAAAGACCGCTTTCCTGATGGCCCCATCAAGCACAGAGCACCATTAAAAAATAAGAAACAATAAGTGTTAACAAATGAATTGGCCAATTCCATAATTGAACTCTATTAGTGTCCTTCTTTGAAAGGTCTTCTCTGTTATCTCAAGTATTATTGCCTTTTAGGAAAATAAGTTTTGGATTTAACTTCAAGAAACGACTGTAAATACTATGATTTAGTGCTTAAAATTCTAATGGGTCAATAACCTCTTGAGACGTTTCTTTTCTCTCCTTTTGTAGTCCTAGCCCATCCTCTGCGAATCCTGGAAACAAAACCTCGTTGAATTTTGAATTTTGAATTCACCGGAAAGGGAGTGAGGAGTGAGGAGTGAGATTCAGGAGGTTTGGTTCAGGAGGAACACAAGCAGTACTCAGACTGGTTAAAATAATACTAGGAGGGTGGGGGCCTGATTTGAATAAAACCCAGAATTAATCCAGTTCTCATATGTGGAAGAGGAGACAGATATTTGTCATTTGACACCGATAATGCAAAAGATTTGTGCATTTTGATGATTTGTTTTTTGGATTATTTGAGTTTTTGGTCTCTGTACCTCTGACAAAACGTGGCAGTAATTTTGAGAAATGTCATGGTGGTTACATAAATAGGCATTTTTCTAGAAGACTTGCATTTAAAAATATTAGTCTTGAATGAAACATTTATAAGGCCAAAAAAAAAACTAAGAGCAAACATTGTTGTTATGAAGCAGTAATATATGTGGCTGCGAGGTAACATTTCTGACAATGCACTTGGTCTCAAGCTTCTCTTTCAACTCCTTGTCTGTCAAAGTTGGCCTGGGTATCGTCACACCTCTGCACAGTTGCAAAGCACCAACTTGATAAGTAAAGCCATGTTGCGAGTCGGCCTGGCTTCATTCTTGTCTGTTGCCCCCCACTCCTCAGATGGGGATGCCCTGTCAGAGCAGAAACACAGGAATGTGACCTGCTGTTTCTCAGAACGTACCACTCTGTCCTTCCTCAGGGGAGCTCAGTTCTCCTCCTCATCTATACTAGCCCTAGTTGTATTCCCCCCCCCTACTTAATTATTGGAAATTTTAGCTTGGTCTCTCTTACTTGACCCTCTGTATTGTGACACTTTTGTACTTTCTTCTCCGGATAGAAGTGTCTGATAAATTAATAATATGTAAAACAAATTAAAATGTAACTCCCCCCACTTTCAGTGCCCAATGCATGTTCCAGACAGGCTGCTGTTCACTTAACTATTGGGCTTTATAATTTCCTGTCATTGTTAAGGAGATGAAATCATAACAAAAGTGGGCCACCTACTGTGACAGTTTCCACTGATGAAGGAGAATCTATTAAATAAATAAATGTAGTCTGGTCAAAGATAGTCACTAGTAATTGTATAATGATACTGTAGTATGGTCCCATAGCACGAATTGCTCATGGAACTGATGAAAAAAATAAAACTTCTGAGAACATATGTGCAAGCAAGCTGTCAAGTTTTGTGCAACAAGCATTTTTTTTAGAATTGTAAAAATCTTTAACTTGAAACGATTTGATCAATCTTCATAAAATACAGAAAGAGAACATATCTCTCATCGCACGCGGTAAAGGAAGAGTTAAGTGTATGACGTCATATTTCCCGGGGCGGTGACCTTAAAGGTAGGGGAGATAGATTGCTCCGGGGACGAAGGAAGAAATAACGCTTCGCCTTTAAGGGTTATAAATCCTTTTTATGGAGATAAACTTAGTACTGATCGCTCTGGCTGGCTGGTTTTTTAAGAAAAGACTTTTACGAAAATATTGTTTTGCATGGATTCTATTTTACGCCAAGGTAAAGAAGTAGATGCTTAAAGTAAACAATCTATCGAACCGAATATGTGTGTGTTGTTTTTCCTTCGTCTCCTTTCGTATCTCGGAGCGTTGACTCGCCAGGAAAAGGGCGTAATATCGGATTTACTTTTGTAAAGAGCGCACAGCGAAATATATTTTCTATTGCGTGTCTGTTATAGAGTATTTACGCGCACTGTCTTGTAAATTGACTCTAAATTAATCCTGTTCAATAAATAAATACAACCATGGGCATGTCGAAGAGAAACGTATGCGTTTGGGATGGTATTATATGTGTTTCTTAGCCCTTCTAGAGTGTCGAAAAGAATGTTTTTTTAAGCTTTAATAGAACGTCGCTTATACATTAGTTGTTCGGTTTTGCTTTAGCGGAAAAAGAGTATGAGCAAAGGCAACATTTTTTAAACAAAAAAATGTATTCTTCTAATTTTGGTATAGGGTTGTCTTTTATGAATGGGGCAAAGGTACCAAAAATGGATGGTCTGCGGCGGTGCGATGTTAAATCTTTCAAGGGTGGAAGGGGGTAGGGATTTTCCCGACAATCCCTGCAAAAGTCCGGTTCATGACAACAATCAAATACACAAACAAAATAATAATGACATGAGGAAAGGGGGGGGGGGTGGCTGTGCGATCACGATCGTGTGCCCCCTCCCCTAATTAAAATAAGGCAAGAAGCAATGGCCTGAATTTGGAAAAGAGATTAGATTTCGTTCGTCTCTCCATCAATTTTCTGTTTAATGTCACTGAGCTCCATTGTGGGAGAAGAGGACGCGTCATCCAGCCATAAATTTGTGATTATAGAGCGTTGAAGAGACTGTTGGTTCTATTCGGACGGGATTTGCTTCGCGTGTAGAACTAGATATCTGTCTGTTCAAATGGAAGAGAGAGGTCGAGATAGAAACAGCTAGCAGCTTTATGTGGAAGCTATTTAGAAAGAAAACTGGCAAAACATTTTTCGTTAGATTTTCACATATATGAAAATCAAACAGCCAATATTAAACAACAAATTTTCTGATCTGATATTTTAGCATACTATTTTTATACTGTAAATAGACAGAAATTGAGCGAAACGAAAACTTCAAAGGATTTCCCATCTTTTGTCAGCATTTCCTGGATTTTAAAAAACGTATTTTTGCTTTTGTCCTTCATCTATATAAATCAATTGCAGTTTCTCTATACAGCTATTAGTTTTTTTATTTGTTTTGGTTTTTTCCCCCTGCACGGACTGTCGTTTACATAGGTAGGTGTACCCTGTTTTCCACGATTGAATAAATCATTGTTGCTATTAATTAAAGAATTATAAGACAAACACTTTTATTATCCATTAACACGTTTGAAAAAGAATCAATAAATCCGTAGGAGTTATTGTCTGCACATTTAAACATTAAACAATTGTGACACGTTTATCGCTTAAAAGATTGAAATACTGCATATTTTTATCAGCTATAATTCTTTTCCTTTTAAGCCATAAAAATACAACTTAAAAACACACTGGAAGTTAGACGCCGTTTGCAGCGTGAACTGCGGCGTCGATGCTTCTTTAATGAAAACTATAACTTCATATAGTTTAAACCTTTCGAGCACCCTTTCACCCTGTAACAGTCTACTACTGGAATACAAGTTCAGTATATTAATTCAGAAATTCCTCATTTTATAGGGTTTGCTCAATCACTAGTGTGCGAGGATAGAAATTGCTCACACATTAATCTGTAAATCATTATCGAATACCAGCTGAAATAGTTGAATAGGTTTTACTAAAAAAAATCTGCTTGCTCCCCCGATTTATTCTTAATGCGTAACAAGCGAGTTTGGTATCCATTCCATAGTCCTACGCGGAATTGGCCTGGTGAAAACATGGAATACAAGAAATAAGCCTTTAGCTGTTTACGTCCGTCGATTAGATGATGTCCCAAAGAAAATATTTCAGAGAATCGGATCTATTCCCGTACATACATGTATTTTCTGTAAACCGAAGCTGATGATATTTGATATTCAGTATCACTATTGATATATTAATTAGGGATTTTAACGTTTCATACGATAAGAAGATTTTGCAGACTCGCGTTTTTCTATTCTTTTGCAACACAAATTGCTAACCTTCGGCTAGTTTTATTTATTTATTTATTTATTTATTTAATAAGGAGAAGACAAGTTCCTTGAGAAAAAAACCTGAAACGTTAACTGCCGTGTAAGCTATACTGGGTCGTTGTGGCATGTATTTGTTATGCGTGGATCTACATATTTATCGAGCCAATAGTGAAATTTCCCTAAAAAGGCAGACATTTGCAAATGTATTATATGAAGATATTTGTATATTTCCAGTACTTGTTTGAATATAAGTTTGTCAGAAGCCTTTCTTTTACTATCCGTACGTTGATATATTTAATAATAAGTTGAGTTGGTCGAAACTTCAGAATCGTTTGTCTTTAAAAACGCAAAAGTGGAGATTTTTTCGTAATTGTTTTGGCGATAAGCATTATTTCTTTGTTAATTTATTTATTTTACTCTTAGATAAACCGAAATATACCGTGCCTCGGACAATGGTGCACACAAACGCGGATCCGCAAAAACAACATTATTGAGATAAGGCGGATAGCAAAGTGATAAGGCTGGATTCTCGGATATATCTTTTTTGAGACGCAAATGACTTAAAAGAAGCACTCGAATGCTAGTACGTGCGAATTACTCGCAGATGTTCAACAATTCAAAATGCTTAAAGTGAAGATTTGCATAATACCAACTGCAGTTGAAAAAACACCAAAGACTGTAATGTTGAAAATCGATTGGTGTACCTTGTCACTGTGCTTAATTGGTTGCATAGACCTATCTCGGTAATATATTTATTTTCGTGAACATCGATTTTAATTAATTTGATTCACCGCGTCATTTTGACCAGTTTCGCTGTACGTTCACAGTGGCCGCGTCTATGTTTAAAAATATTCAGTTTTTGTGTCACGTAGGCCAAGACGTTTGTCGGAATCAATTTATTTTTCAAACTTTCAACATTTTCAGTTTATTTTATACACTGTTTTAATAATGGGTTTCATTTAACTAACTGGCTAACAGGCTCAGACAAGCGCTAACTCGAATTTACGTGTTTACCTTTCAATGCCACCACCCAAGGACAAATGTCAATAGTGTTAAAAACATATTTGCTTTGAGTGAAATGAAATTAAGTTCAACATGCAACTTTCCCATAAATCATGCGTGTTTTATTTTGGCACAACTCAAATAACATGCACAATGGTATTTCAGTCTGCATTAAAAGTGCCGTTAAATATATACAGGATTGATTGGGTTTTCAAGCCTATATAGACTTCCTGTCGGCCCAGATAATTAATAATTAACAGCTGTATAACAAGTAATAAAAGGCATACCTATTCTGCCTAAACATTAACCATAGTGACATTCTCCACTAGTGATACTATACGACTGCGGACTCCATCACGTCCATCGCTTTGGTCAAATCAAAAGGCGTTTTTCTTTTCTCTAGTGTTTAATGGGATAGACCCCTAATGCCCAGTCAGAGGAACACGAAGTCAGCATTTTGTATTTATTAATTAATTTAAATTAGAAATTTTAACCATTCAGCGATCTTACCTGCCTGTCAGCAATCGTTTACGTACCCATTGTTACGAAAGAATGTCTTGTCGCGGGCTAATATTATAATCCAATAAATAATGTATTATTTTATATAATGCAAGCTGAAGCCCGGTTCGTATTCATAGTATTGCTGGATTCAAAGTTTGACTTAAAAAAATGTAACTTGCTTAAAGCTTTGTGATAAATGCCTGACGTTATTTCTTATCGTTCATGTATAGGCAACCACCTGAAAAATGTAGACATTTTAAAGCTTTGGCCAAATGTAATTGGAGGTTATTATTCACGGATAGTTTCACTATTAGGTTTGAAGGGAAAATTTGCATACCTTTTCTGCGACAGTTCAAACAAATCATAAATGCACGTTGACAATATTTTCACAACATTTCATGTTGTATATGACATATCAAAAATGTTTTATCTTGTAAACAGCTATTAGTTTCAGATTAAATTCTAAATCACCATGTTCTGCCTTACATAGCCACTTCAGTAATTGCATATACAGGGTGTCGAAAACTTTAAGTTTTTCAATTAACTTAAAGAGCGATTTCATTGCGTGAGGTTAAGGACGAATGCTATTGATTTGATTGTACAGCACAGCCGATTTGTGTCTCCACGCACAACGAGTGTCTTCGAAAAGTGATGTCACTGAACTGAAGTCCATCTAGTGTTGAGCTATGTAATCAACAGGAAACGATCACATTCAGATGATTATCACTAATGGAAGCATTGAGATTTGGTGATCAAAATGTATTAAATTATTATTGCATTAATTCACGATGTTTTGCAATATGTTTAAACTTTGCTAAGTTTCACGTTTACAGGTCTTAAACAGGTCGTAATGAAGGAGGCCCGCCAATGGCTTGTGCCATTTATGAATTGAGCCCAAACTCGCCCTAATTGAATCCAGATGGATTTCCCTATTGATAACCTAACACAAAACCTGCTTGGAATCAAATGACCGGGTTTAAACAGACGATTGTGCGTTAAAATTGGCTATACATTTTATTCTTCGTGATTTATTTTAGTAAGATAAAGTTACATTAAGTTATTTAATTTTTTAATTTAGATTCAAAGTTTTCAACTCAGTAAAGTTCAGTTACACATTTGAACGCATTTATCCACAAAAACGTTGTATGTAACGTTGTAAGTAGCGGACATAAAGATCTTAAAATTAACTGCAGTCTGGTGTGGATCACACGCAACTACGTAGTTTCATGAAACCAAAACCATGTATTTTTAATGTAATCTCTCTGGGCAACTACATTTTAAGAATGAAAACGATTTATATTTACATTAAAGATATGAAGCTATTTCGTGTTGGATTCCAAATTAATGTTTCGCCATCAGTCGGAAAAATCTAACAATTCTTCGGCGACAACGATGTAGAAATTAAATGGGACGCGAGCTGTCTTTTGTCCTTTACAGGGCGAAAATAATAATTAAAAAAACGATTTTTATTTTAAAAAATGTTTTGTTTCCTTTTAGTTACCTTATTTTTCAGTTTATATGATCAACGATGGTAGTTTACACATTAATGTGTGAGAAATTTCACTCTATGATAATAAAATTCATGAGAATTTCTGAAAACGCTCACTAATAATGAACCGCTATTACCAAATTGTTCAAACCTGCATTTCTTAATTCCCATCCCAACTCAGATCTTATTTATCAGGGTGAATGTTTACTATACATTTAAACAACACGTCTGCTTAGCAGACAGTCGTACCGGTTTTGCTGATCTACCGACGCCGCCGGAAAGGAGAATAGCCTGTTAGATTTTTCAGAGGTGGGCCTACTTTGCCCGAGAACAAGCATTGGGATTTTAATGAGATCAATGTGAATAACGCTTTAAACGCATTCAATACAGATGACCACGTGGTTTGCACGGGTATTTACGCGAATTTAGCGTATGATGGGGAAACGGTATTATTCTGCGAAATAAGCAGAATAATCTTCATCCGAAGACATACGACTTTAATGCATATATACATACATGTTGATTCAGTATCCTCTTAAATAGTACAGCCCTCACGTTGCCTCACAAAAGACTACCAACACGGACGAATCCCTGTCTTGATCAAAAAGGAACATCATGTGGCCAGATCATTATTACGTTTCATTGTCCATTGTCACAATTTACCTTGGGAATTTGATAAATGGTGTTCACGGGAAGTGTGTAGGTGTCTAGAAATCCCTTTGTGAATTAACCAAAATATATTAGAACATGATATCATATTTGAATTAAACACAGTATTTGTTTTTAGGCGAATACACCACTATTGTTAAAATGTTTTATTACGTCCAACTGATCTGCTTTTGCTGACTGTAGTGTCATAATAATTGTTATAATAATGTTGCAATAATAAATAAATAAAAACAAAGTACACCAAAATAATACAGCAGCAGTGTCAGTTACGATTCTGTTTCAGTGCAAACCCGCTCCTTCTAAAATTTGTCTGGAAGTGTCCATTTGGATGTGTGTGGTTAACGCCCACTGAATTGAATTGAAAGATACTGGTCTTAAAATTACATGTTTAAAAAATATAATTCAGTTTACATATTCTAATTACGGCTAAAGTGGAATTATAATGAACGTTTTGCTTATTTATGTGGTTCCCGGGAGAATCGTATAGTATGGAATTCATCATCGTTAACAGACTTTGCAAATATTTTCGAGAGAGAATTGTAGATCTTCAGCATGCAAGTGCCGTCTGACTGTTGAAATCTCAACGATTTTACTGTATACGTAGCCACCCATAACCGTCGCGTTGACTGGACATATTCAGTCTTCATCACCTGCCAAAATACTGATCAGTTTTATGTTGAATTTTGTGAATTCAAATGAAGTGGTAGCCTAATTGTTTTAGTACGGCGAACTCCCCTCCCCCACACAAGAGTGAGCTTATCCACGCACAAACCGAAGTGTGGTGTCGGGCGCTCTGGCAAGTAATACACTTCGGGCTAGGTTCAGGTGGGCCTATAGAAAGAAGGCCAGACAGTGAGTGAGAATAAAGCGATGTCCTAAAAAACGGAGTATGTCGGTACTCTGGTCTGCGCGGGTGACAAATGCCTGGTTCCAGTAGTTAGATGCGAGCGGAAGATGGAAGAAAGTGTCAATCAGAGACGCTTCATCGATCATAGACAGTCCTCTTAGTAGGACTGGTCTGTTTCAAGAGCAATCAGTCACTCCACGTTAATTATCCCTGCGTCCGTTCGTAGGGCAGCTAGCGCTGGCACAGGACAGAGGAGAAAGGATAGCGCCTGTGTGTGTCTTGTTTGTTATGCTTTCTATACAAGGAGCCCAACACCCCACCTTTCCATATTAAATAACCAGTTAAAATAAAGCAATAAAGGCCCCTTTCTTGTCACTAAATAAATTATTAGTAAATTCCATTGCCTTTTTAAAACACTAGACCCCTTCTGAAATACGAGATTAAATTGTTTTTTGTCCTAATGTCATTACTCTTTTGAACAACGGGTAAAAGAATAAAAATAAAACAAATTGTAGTAAATGTGCTCCATATTGCAGATTTACAGCAAAAATATATAAAATAGCTTGGAAAATCCCGTGCGGAAAACGGTGGCGGTCCTGTAGTTAAATTTTTATGCAGGTTTCAGATAATCTTGCGTTTTTGTGAATCGGATGTTAGGACTCAGCAGCATCGAACATGAAGTGCAAGGTTAATTACAAAAAAACTGTGCACTATGTACGTTGGTATATGTTAATTTTTTTGTGTGAAATCACACAGAGAAAGCGTGCACACATTTTGCTTTTGTTATTGTTGAAATATTTATGTGACCAACGCGATTTATGAAAAACACTGAATTAACTTTAACTTTGGTTTTACAGAGGAAGAGTTAATTCAGAGGTTTTCATAAAAAGATGTATACACCATTTACCAAAATCTGTGTCAACGCGTTTTAACATCGGTGAATTTAGGAAAATACACCACTTTTATGCAAAATTATTAAGGAGGAACGTAGAGGTTCGGCATCTTCAGAATTTGTACGTGCGTGTGTCGGTTTGGGTGGAGGTTTCTGGTGAGAACTAAGTCAGGTCTAGGTCATGGGGGTCACAACCCCAGCTTAATACACCCCAGCTAACTCATAACATTCTCATAATGTTGCTTTGACGTTGAAACAAAGTTATTTGCTTTAACTCGTACAGTGGTGTTTTAAAAAGAATGTAACAATAATAAACATGCAGTTTTTAAGCGTTATAATTGTTTAATAAGAAAATATTTCCTTTTTTGTCGGTGGTTATTCATAAAGCACGTTTCGAAGCATGCGGTGGGGTCAGGACACAATCGTGAGGGTTTTTGCTTTGCGCAACCAGTAAAGCCCTTCGACCGACCTAGATTACATTTGCAGCGAACATTCCATGAGAACAATTTTATACTCGTGTAAAACGTGATGGAACTCAATGTTAGAACCATGCAAGCCAAAATGAAAAATCAAATGTATTTTATTTAAACTTCATGGCTGGGGTTGAAATCTTTTGAGATGGTAGAAGACAGCAGAAAGTGTTTTCTTAGCCCGCTAAAACACGAATGTTCAAACATGAAGAAAGGTTAATAGCGGTATTATCCAATTGTTGGGGGGGGGGGGGGGGGGCGGCGGGGGCGCAGGCGGGGGGGGGGGGGTGGGGTGGGGGTGGTGGGGGGGTGTGTGGTGGGGGGGTGGGGGGGGGTG
>JAOYSI010000014.1:1466532-1476532 GCA_025775065.1 Hiodon alosoides | reverse complement strand
TTCAAAAATTTATTAATGTTAATTGCGGTTTTATAAAATTGGTCCCCCCCCCCCCCCCCCCATCAAAAACTACGTCTGGAACTCATTTAATTTTATGGAAAATTATTAAAACCGTAAAAGGTGTCTAGATAGATCACTACAGATTGATAGGTGATTTATTGTATATATTCATAATAATAATGTGAATTTGATATACATAATAACGTTACCACATCTGCGATATAATATAAGCAAACCACTTTATATTAACTCTAAATATGAATAAAATCCGTTCTAGTTAAAATTAATTTGACCTCACCGAACTTTAAACATAAAGCCCATTGATCTTTTACATCCCCTCCAAAAAGCATAGCACTGATGTTACACTAAATAACGACTAACGATAATTTTAACTACGAGCCTTCGTCTTACCATAACTGTTATTATTATTGTTATCCATAGCATAACTAAGGCTAATTACTTTAATAGTTAAATTATAATGTTCTGTTACTTTGTCGTTGTCTACGAAATAACTTGACAATAACTCACACACGATATCTACTTCACAAAACATTTTTGCAAACGCAGAAAATAAATAATTCCACGCGATATTTCTTTCTTCTGGAGCAAAGGTTTCCATCTTCATTTGGCCATTTTCGAGTCCTGGAACGTAATGGATATGTTTTATTGCTAAGTTTAGTCGCTCGTTATTTCCAGAACTGTTCCGTTTAAACCGATCTCCAATTTATTTCGGTTTCGAAGTTTCTGCTGTAATGCTAACTCAAACGTTGTAGTTGCATCTAATTAATCTTCACACCTAGCTTCGATATTTTAATACAACATGTAATTTCCCCTCTTTTTCACCGTATTCCCTTTGATTTAGTCACTCTTGACTCTCCTTTGGCTCCGAGGCCAACGGGGTTCGCCTAGGGGACGCCTGGAAACAGCTCCTCCTTATCTCCTTTCATCATACAACTTTGGGCCGCCTTGAAACCGCAGGGCCAGTAATTGCTTTTTTCAGGCAGCCCAGTGCGGACTGGCCAGCAGCCAATCAGAACCTTGTTTATACTCCGTGATTGACAATGTTCTGGCAGCCTGCCAGCCAATCAAACGGGACACTGAGTGAATCCTTGCGTCTTAACTCATTGTATTCCTCTAAAATGTACATTATTTTTTATATTTCCAAATCACTTCGGTATGAGACAAATGTGGAGGAATAAAGCTTCTTTGACATCTCTAGAAGGTTTATTGACAAAATATGACAAAACATGGATGAATATTATTGACAATTATTGACTTTCCAATTGACAATCTCTATGATATGGCATCTCTTCTGTTGTTGTACCTAAAAACCTTCCATAACAAGAAATCAAAATGTTGCCTTTCCCCCATTTCTTAAATTTTACCAGAACATTTACCTCTCAGTATACCCCCACTGGGTACTTGCGGGAAGGGGGAAAGTGTGCATAAATGC
Organism: Hiodon alosoides; assembly: GCA_025775065.1. Classification (NCBI taxonomy): domain Eukaryota; kingdom Metazoa; phylum Chordata; class Actinopteri; order Hiodontiformes; family Hiodontidae; genus Hiodon; species Hiodon alosoides. Next base: position 1,475,079 of record JAOYSI010000014.1, on the reverse strand, counting down.
ACCAAAATAGTCCAAGCAACTTTGTAGCATGTTATATAGTGAATAGGCAAGTGGGACGGGCAGGATAGAATCTATCTGAGCTCTGGGACATACAGGTGTGCGTAGTTCTAAAGGTGCAGCCATGTCACATAGGCCTCAATTTAATCAGACACCTTCGGGGCTCGACCTTATACAAAATAAACTCCAAGGTAACCTCCCCCCACCCTAACAGGATCATTTATTTTGCAGGTACCATAATGTAAACCTTATCTTAAAATGTAAGGCACTCTTCAAAAATTCAGCCTTAAATACACACACAGGCTAGCCCTAAGCCCAGTCATTTTTAAGTTGGTTCTTTTGTTGTTTTTGTTGGTCCTGATTCAGTCACCCATCTCTCGTCATGCTTCAGTATTTGAAGTAATACTTTTTTTACTACTAAACCAGCTCTTTACCCAAAATCAAAATGCACCTAAATTATTATCTAATACAGCATTGCATTTGTTAACCAAGCAGAGGAAGCTTTTTTCGGTTTTGAAACTTTAAACAAAGACTAAAAAATTTTAGGGAATAAATCAGGAATTTCAATTTAGTTAATTGAAAGGCGATTCGGGGAACTTTTAGCTATAACGTAAACGTCTACATTAAAGCAGTTTGCCTTATAAGTTGCGCAAGGCATGCTGTGCAATGGGAAAGCTTGAAACAGGCGCCCGCCGTTCAGTTTAGTTATTCCAGTCGCTACGCCATTGGCTCATCGCAGCGCCCAATAGAAGACCCTGTTTATGCCAGGGCGAAAGACACGAGTTAATTAACATGCAGGTATCCGGCCAATGGGCGAACTTGTGTACCACAATCCCCCCCACCCCCACCCAGTTGAGTGGCACGAGCTGTTCAAGTCACCAGGAGAGAGAGATGCTGTTTGGAGGCTCGAGCTTCGATTCACTAGAAGCTCGAACTCCGGTGCATCTATACTTCAACACTGCTAAGAGCAGTCAAGGATGTATCCGTTTTTAAATATAAATTAATCTTCTTGCATTATTTTTTTTCTAATTATATTATTTTTTCTGCATTTTCAAACATTTATTGTTATGCACGGAATAACCAGTAAGTAATTTATTTATTTATTGTATATTTTCATGTGAAAAAATAAACATATGCTTTCATACGCCGTTTTTACAATATTCTTTCTAGAGCCTTACATATCAGACCATGCTTTTTAGAAGCAAGAGTTAATTAAACTAAATATATAAGGAGGCTAATATAAGTCCAAATATTATCTGTTTCATAATAATTATACTACATAACTGTTAATATAAAAATATTTTTAAATTTACGTATATATCGCTCACGCACTTTTATAGCTACATCGTATTACATTTAATAAACAATTTAGAGAAACAACATAGCGTTTGTTAATTAATTAAGAAATTTAAGGTCCTAGTTTCTATATCGTTTAAACGAAATGCTGACCAACAGCTGTGTAATAGACTCTTGAAATCTGAAAACTTTTGCAAAACGCCCATTGCAATATAATATAATTTACATTTGATCATTTATTATGAAATCGCCGTGTCGCCGCGACGGGGACTCTGTTTACTGTTTAAGCCCGGCCGTAGTGAAGTACCACCCGGTCATTGTTGTCATGAATAGAGTCTCCTTCGCAGTTTGACTCGATTTAGCGTCTCGGGTTTTGGTTCCAGTCACACTTTTACACTAAATGAGCGCTACCATCGAATTTCTAGACTGCTTGAACACATGTAATATATTAAAAACGTTCTTTTGTTTACGGAAGTCCATTTTATACATTTGCTTTGTCTTACTACATAGGAATGCATTACTCATTTTCATTATAGAAATAGTTATACCTTTCAAACATTAAATTAGTGTAGTGGACAATACTCTTTTTTTTTTTTAATGATCCCAAAACCAGACTATTTGATTGGATTTAATCGAAATTGTATTGCAAAGCTGATGGACAGAACGGCAGACACCGCTCATTTAAAGCAGACGATGTAAATTGCCGAGACTGTTACCATCACGTTAATCCTTATTCAGCATTTTGAAATAATATTTCAGCAGGTGAATCGCTTTAATATCACTTTTATAATCGTCGTTCACAGTATATTTAGCCGGTGTGTTTATATATAGTGTACCTATATAAGTCTGTGTGTACATTATGTTTGGATTTGAATTAATTTTACACACTGGAAATTTAAGACTGCAAAGGTTTGTTAACATAACTTTAAAACACGATCATAAAAATACACAAAACCAAAAAGGGGATGGGGCACTAATTACACATTTTTGTTTATTAGAGATTTTTCTAGAATCACGACTAACCTGGATACATTAATTCTAGTATATACACATTTTCAGGCGGCTGCAATTGAGGAAAACAGAATAACATTTTATCCGTTTTAATATATAGATATGGATTTTAAAAGAATTGTTTTTAAAGAAATAAACAAAAGTTACATATCCGCAATATATATCTTGACGATACGTACGATAGTTCAAGTTTTATGTTTTTGCTTAGATTGTTATCATTACACTATCTAAAAGCTCAAATCATATCACAGGTGAAAAAGCGTGAGAACAAAATCCCACATGCGAACATACGTCTGCCCCATGATATGACTACCACTGGTACAATCGTTGCAAAGAGGAACAATTATTAAAGCATTTTGCAGATGAAGAGTAAAATAGAAGAGTTTAATGTATGAGTGTTGTATGTGTCTGTTTAGAGTGGCACTGAGTATCCGTTTAAGGATTTTATTTTATACACACACACACATAGGATATATATACATATATAATGAAGGTAAGATCTTAAGTGTCAATTAAAAGTTAACATATAATGACCTATTTATATAGAACATATTTATAAGACTACATGTAAATATATATACATTGAGGCTGTACCTCCTCAAACACACACACACTCACTTATTTTTAAAACACGTAGTAAAATATTGCAAATTTAAGTTGGATAGATTTACTATACATTTTCCAAATGACTACATTGCTTTTAAATACTACATCTGCCTAATGTTGTTTAATCGTTACGCTCATTTTAAAATGCAATGGCTTAATTTCTGGGATGTTCGAAATGTAGTAAAAATAATTTTTTAATTACAGCAAGATGCTTTCGACAATGTGTTTTTCGAAGAAAGAACTAGCTTTTGAAAAAAATAAATGTAGTCATAATATAGTATAGTAGCATAATAGGCCTACATTGGATCCTTATATTTCCTGTCAGAGAGACAAGAGATTTTGGCAGGAAGTTGCCCCCTCCTGACGCTCCCACGCGGAGGCAAGTTAGATTTTAAACCGTTTCTCATTTCTTTTACAGGGGAGACGAGAATTTTTTTTTTTTATAGCTCAGGATCTGCTGATGCCAACTTGTTTTCTTGTAGAGTTAACACTCCCTAACCCATACACGCATGGAAGGAACTAGATGTGAATGGTTTTGGTATTGGTAGAGTAGAAGAGTAGTTTACAGTAGTCTCATCGAATGCGCTCAAATACAAACAATAGGCTCGCCTTCATTGCTAAACAATTATACTGTAAATATAGCGTAACACCACTTTTCACTCACAGATGTATTTACAAATATGAACCCGTTATTTTGGCATCACAAAGCTAGGTTTCTGTTTATGGCCTGCCTCATTGTTATATTTATCGAGACGTCTTTCTGTTTCTGTTGCAGAAAAGCATGAACGGGAGCTACATTTTAGGCTGGGAAAGCCGACGGTCTGCTGAATACAAGACATAACCGAAGTTCTAAAAAGGGATTATAAAATCTGGGTGGCGTTTGATGCGCTTGGTTTCCCTGTTGGATTTCGGATTAATCAGTTTTCGGCATAATGGAAGGCCGGGATTTCGCTCCTCCACCCCCCCTCCTGTCGGAGCGCGGTGCGCTGGTTCACCGCGCAGCTTCTCGGATTGCTCCTACCGGTCACAGTTCCGTACAGCATCCCGGCCACTTTCAGCCTGGGAAATACTATCCGTCGCCCATTCCGATGGCTTCACATTCAGGTTTGTTTTAAGTTCTAGTTTAATAGGTTTTTAAGCGGATGAGCTATACATTTTTTGTTAAATGTCTATTGTGTCCTTTATCCGAATGGAAGCAATGTCAGGTTTGAAACCCCCGCCTCGTTCCTTAAGCATAACCGCCTCAGACTCAAACAGTAATTTATTTGAAAAGGAAATCGGTTAGACAGTATGGCCATTTTGAAAATTAGCAATAACTGGACTCCTTAGATTTTTATGTGTCAATATTATTAAGTTTTATTGAACTGTTTACTGCTCTATTTTCTACGCATAAAAATGGACCGGGCTCTTGGAGTCGTGCGTTGTAAAAAAGAAAAGAAAAGTAAAATAATCGAAAATCAGTGGCTATTTAAAACATCTTAACCAGTGTCTGCAAAATAAACAGATTACTGGTGTTTAATTAAATACATTATCGTTTAAATAAAAAAGCTGTATAAAGGTCTATGATTTATGTTGGACTAGACTACTTATCAACGTTGTTCATTCATTTTTTAAAGAACTAGTTGTATGGATAACGGTTTTCTTTTCTTTCTTTTTTTTTGGGGGGGTCCTTTTATTTTGAGACCGTTCCTTGTGATTGTTTTGTTTTTTAGACCCATTGTTATTATTTAATTTGAAAGCGATATTGCTTTTGCAGCTGTTACTGGGTGTCCCAGAACCAGAACAAAAAACCCCGGGCCTCACTGTCAGTGTACGTGTGCCCTCGCCATGGTCCGAACAGGAGTGTCCGGGATTAGGGTCAGTTGGTCTACGGAATTTGTTTGCGCTATTAGGGGTTCTGTAATACCAGAAAATCCGGTTTCTATGTTGAGCAGTGAGGGGTGCGAATGGGTTGACAGTGCGTGCATTGCGTTTAACAAGTACCTTCGGTATCCATAAGCTACATTGAGGGTAGCCTCAAAAACATATGCATGTTTTGCATAATAAATTATACATGACTTTGCGTGCCTATGTTATGTACAGATGAAAAAAAATACCTCTAGACAAGTAACAAATAAATTCTAAAACTACTGGCTGCTTAGTATGTTATCGTTTTTAGAGTAGTTGTTTTTAGGTACTTTAAATTAAATGTTTATCAAATAAAATTCACAACTTTTTTAAGGTGCCATTTTTAAAAACGAATAATCAATCCCTTATTTGAGGCTTTACATGTCCTGAGTGCGGGGAAACTTTATATCAGGTTTATAGGACTTAGTAATATTTGATTAAATATCAGGCACTGCAACCATCACAAGATTAATCAAGTCTTTTAAAAACATGTCTATTTATTGATAAAGCATTAGATGACGGATGCCCAAACCATGGCCTGGGGCCAGTTTTAGCCCATGAGACGTTTGGGTTGGTGTACAGAATGATGATGAAAAATATGTATCTTTTAGATTCCTGGAGTGTAAACAAAAAATACATTATTAGAATTTATAGAATATATATAGAAATTTTCTCATATGTTTTATTTCGAGTTTAGGTACCGCATCTATTTCAGTTATGTGTATGTTTACCCTTACCTGGGTATACAATTTTGCAATTATTTATTTATGATATTAAAAGATAAGTCAGTTGAATTATTATGATTTTTTTGATAATAATAGTGGTTACGTGTGGTCACTTTTTTTTTGGTCCGTTTATAAAAACATATTTCTTTGGAGGGTTACATAAGTCCCCTCTTGCGAAAGCTTTATATTTGAATACAAATTTAATACACGATGTCCGTCCGAAAGTTTTCTCAGAAAGACAAACACTATTTTTAGGCATGGTTCCCGATCGCTGATTGAGTTGAATAAACAGTTTGAACTCAATGTTTTTTCATTCACGGGTGTTACTTATGTTGTACGACTGTACTCAGTTTTCAAGAACACTGCTATGGGCTTTGATATGTTGTACCGTCTTGATGACTGCATCTGACTGTTTTTGAAAGACCTAGTCGCAATTATTGCCTTGACAGTGACATTTCAGATCAAAACTTTAAAAAAATGTTATAAATATAAACGTATAATGTTCGCAACGTTTTACACCAGAACTCTCGTTCTCTGAGCGTTGTCTGGTCTGTCGCTCTGGGTCGTAACGTTCTCAAGTCTTCGGTAGATTTTCGTCCCAAGGTGGGTTCTCCCGGCTACTCTGTAGGTTCATCTGGGTCCATCAGGGGTCGCTCCCCCACTCCCCTATCAACAAGTATTTGAATATATGTAAATTTGTATATAATTATACAATTTTCGTATGAATATGGTTGTCTTAAATAAGTATATATAACTTCAGGGTTTTGCATGCAATTTATGGATTGTCACTGACTCAACAACAGTCAGGTCCTGACACGGTGCTCATGACTAAATCCACATACTGAACGTTAAAGTCAGTCGTCCCTGACTCCTTGAAAGGGTCTCCTTGGGTTGTGTCAAACTCAGTTCAATTACCTTCTACAGACTCGAAAGGAGGAAGAAAGACGCATTAAAAAAACTAAATTAAAAAAAAAGTGGTTCGCTGATTTACTGAAATCGTAAAGACTATAAATGTAGACTTGATCTTTCTGTAGAAAATTCATGTATTGTTTTTTCCCCCGATTTTTTATCAATGTCCGTTCAATACAGTTGTGAAGCATTTAAAATTCACAATGATTAATTTACTGTTGGCCTATTTACCATCCAGGCCTATTTACGATCTACCAAGAACGTGCCGATTGCATAGTTAAACCACACGAGTGGATGTTTTGTATTGTAGAATCACTTGCCTTTTTTCTTTTCTCACGCAGATGTTTGAAATATTGACCTCAAGGCTAGCATCTATATTCCGCAACGCACAGGTGGTTTGCCTGGGTAGAAGTTGGTTTGTTTTTTTTCCCTGCCCGCAGCGGTACTATTTTGCTGCCGGTGCATCAGTGAGCAGATCTGCCCCGAAAGTGTCATTGTTTTTGTTCTTTGCGCCCAGGTGCTGGCCTCATTGTTATATAAACCGAAAACATTTTTACTCCTTAAAACGGAGAACATGTCATTAAAAGTTCAACGTACATATTGATATATAAATGAATGGTGTCTTTATTCTGTCCCTTTGCCGATACAAGGTATTATTGTTATTCGCCCTGATTGGTTGGTTCATGAAATCTATTCTATAACAGATTTCGTACTCTATAATACAAAAGAGGAGTGCGCTTCGTGGTAAATACTTAAAGATCTTAAATAGTTTAATTTAACGTCAAAAATGCGAAATGCACGTGGGGACGCTTTTTTTCTTTTGCGGTTGCTGAAACTTTTAAACAGAACTTCCAAACGTTGTCAGTGCGCTTACTGTGATCCTGTGGCAGGTTGAGAACGAAAGGCACTGTTTCGACCCTGGCGTTGGCCTTGTAGCCCGCGTTCCTTGCATGCTATTACTAAATGCTGTGTGGACACCCCCACCCCCACCCCAAACACACACACACACAATTTCCCAGACTGATTATTTCTGTGGCCCCTTGGCTTTATTCTGTAGCAATCATGTTACTCAAAGAGTAGCAGACTGGTGCTGTCAGGTTGGCCTTATTTTGGGCCTGTTTTTAACAACGCTTTCTCCCCTGCACAAGATTTAAGCTGTCTGGCGCACATGATGCTACCCAGTCGTTTTGCAACGCATGTAATGTCTAGTAGTTTGAGCTCACTTGGCGGTAGCCTCCGGCCAAATGACTTTGATCGCAGTTGTAGAAAAAACGTCCCGTTCCATTCTAGGGTCTTGTTAGTCCTGCCTTTTGTGCATGTGAAGGTGAGGGAACAAAAAAACTTCTTCCCTCAGTTGTGCAGACGTCTATTTAAATCTTGGTCTTTCTTCGGCTGTTGTTGTAGATAGAATGTTTTCGCATCATTATCAACATTTATTTGACAAAGAATCGATTTTAAAAGGTTTTGCCGAATTAAAATTAGAAACTACTACAAAACTAATTATAATTTAATAAACACCGCAAACATTTGATCAACAGCTGTTAAAAACAACCATCTAACCTTTTAAGTGACAGTTCAAATTCAAATTCAATTCAAATGATAAAGCGCGACCGATTGTAGCCCTATTGCGGAAGCACTTTTACGTTTAACGCAAGTGAGGGTAGAGAAAATACAATATGAGTAAAATATAATTTATAATATATATTTTATTTAATATTTCAGTGATTTCCAGTTTAGGCTCGCCTTTGTCATGGTTGTGATCTCGACACTATTGATGTACTACTGACTACTGTCGGTTTCATACGTGGGCATGTCGGTGCGAAGTCCTGCTTATCGTGAAGCTAAGCTAAGACAGAGAAAAGCGGTGAAGTGAATAAATAAATACAGTTATATATTATATTATTACAATGTATATATATATATATACAATGTATATATACAAATATATGTATGTATGTGTGTGTATATATATATATATATATATATATTTGGGTGGGGGCTATTGTGAGTGCTACAGAAAGGTTTCCAAAAGCCCATTATAACAGCTAAAATTAATTCATGATTCACTGCCGAACTAATCATAATCACTGAAGGATTCTCCGATTTTTGCATATTC
>JAOYSI010000014.1:1444341-1459790 GCA_025775065.1 Hiodon alosoides | reverse complement strand
ACAGACAGACAGAGCAGGGTGCACATTTTATACAAATGAATACATGAAATAAGTACAAACAAAGCACAACACCCTATAAAATAATTACATAGTGGGACAGCAGTGGCTAGAATATCTTTCAAATGTAACATCAAGTTCAGAGGTTGTTGGGGTGGGGTGGGGAGGAGGGTCAGCAATGTGACCTGGAAGCGTTTTGTTTGATTTAGGTTTCCACGGAGAAGGAGGTGTTTTGTTTGTTTGTTTGTTTGTTTCTCTCTCTTTAGTAGGGAGTGAAGCGACTGTACCCTCCTCTGTAAAGGCTAGCCTGTAACATCAAAGATGAAAAAAAAGAGTTCCAATCAGTATTAGGAAGCTGGTCTGTTGGTTTAATATTTTTTTTTTCTCCAAAATTTTCTTCCCTTATTTTGTGGTTTATTGGGGGAAATTTGGAATGGGTCGCAAGAAACAGTGAACAGTAACGACCAAATGTCTACATGGGTGTGGAGGTGCCTGGGCTCAGTTCTGGACGAGGGGCGAATTGGTACTGACAAAACCGACAACCACAGAGCCTTCTACTATTTCCTGCAATCGGCTCAAAGCAACGTCGCCTTTCGAAACAGCGTTTAAAAATGTATCATGAAATAGCCTGCAGTTGGTACCTTAACACACTGATTTACAGCTGCCTACTGATTTATATTGAAAATATCTCTCGGCCGAAATGCTTTTGTGATGTCTGATTTGGTCTGAGACTCCACAGCTCCAGCCCAACTGCATGGAGTCCACTAATGAGTCTGAACTAAGGTGTCCCACCTTCTCTGGGATTTGTAATGCTCCTGTCTGGCCCCAGATAACTAGAGTGAACATATGTATATTATGCTCAGCTAAAACTGTACTCCTGTCTGGCCTGCCTCCAAGGGCTAAACTTGAAATCTTCAAAGGCTGAATTCCCCTCATTTTAGGGAACCCTCTTGCTTATGCAAAACTTTTCATAAACGAGGCATAAATTAGCAATTTCTGGGCGCTGGAAATCTGCAAAGAGAATTTTCTGCAACCTCTGAGGAACTCATTATTGAATGGCTTTTTAATGCAAAAAACATTCCTCTTTTCCCAGGAACTACTAATCAAATATGATTAAATAATTAAAAACCATGCCAGTATTAGGGTTTGTTTTTTTTCTTTTCTTTTTTCAGGCAAGCACTTCCAACTTCACAGTGGTACTGAGTGTCTCTAGCCTCTCATTTGTTTATTCACTACTAATCCGCCTCCCTCGCCAGCCGATGGCCCCGCCTCTGACCCCCAAAAGGCTTTTATAGGGTCCAGGGGGAGGGACGTGTTTTTGATTGGTTAAAGGGGGAGGGACATGTTTTGATTGGTTAAAGGGGGAAGGGAGATTGCAGTGGAAAGAAAGGGAAGAAAATTTTGAGAAAGAAAAAAAGAAGACAGAAGAAGAAAAAAACTTCAGCAACACAGGCCACAGTTTTAATTAAGTAAATGAAGAGGAAAAAAAAAATTGTCTTAATTAATGAAAGCTTTTAGCTAGCAGCTGCACCGGGGAATTTTACGGTTTTAAAAATCACACGCATGTCGGCTTGGTAAATTCGAGTCATTTGTCTAAAGCAGGGCGCTCGTCCGATAAACCTCATGGGCAGGGGGAGGTGGGTGCGATGGAATACCTTTTCTTTTCTGTCTTTCCTTTCTTTCTTGCTTTATTGTTCTGTTTTGTTTCTTTCTTTCTGTCTCGCTAAATCTTGAATCTCCCACGGCACGCTGCTGCATGCAGTCGATTGGCCCCTAAGTCCCTACCCACACCCATAAAAATAAAACAAATTCTACAGGGTTGCTCTTTTTTTTTTTTGGTTTTGGTTTAGATTTTAAAAAGTTTTTTTCATCTTTGATGTTAGCTGCAAAAGCTAGCTAAAAACAAACATTAACGGTTTCAATAACGCATCCCTGCCAAAATATCACAGCATAAGAACAACAACAACAAAAAAAAAACAGCACATAAAACTTGCTCTGTTTTTAATATGTCAATAAAATCAGTTCAACGTCTGAGCTGCAAAAGTCGCCTTTTCGTTATCCAGAGTGGCAAGAACTCGAATCTCAAAATTGTAGCAGTATTGAACAGGAAATGCACAACTATCTTTGTAAAAGCATTTTCCCCTTGCCAATATGCCTTTTTTCTCGAAACATGTACTCCTAAGCAATGTGTTTCATTTATTTAATTTTTTTTTAAAGACAGGCTTCTGAAACCAACGCTCATCAAGGGATACGCTTACGTGTGTGCAACTGTTTTCAGCCCACGTGTCCCAGAATGCCGCTCAGCAATTCTACCCTGAGATTATCCCCGTAACTCCAGTAGGCTGTGCTAAACGCACTTCGCAGGGAGACTTCCCGCTCCAGTGCGTCTAAACTCTCTTTCCCGGAGCTAAGCCGGCCCGGTTTGAGTGACGGGCCAGCTTCTGAATTGGAGGCTTTCCTGCACGGCTAAAGCTGCACGTGAACGAGGCACCGGGCGGGGAGAGCGAGGACTCACCATGGTGCCCACGCTATACGTGGCAGCAGGTCCAATTGTGTGGTGGTAGGGGTCTGCTGTTGCATAGACTCTGCCATAGCTGCCGGAGAGGAGATGGAGAAAATTAAGATTAAAAACACCCTGCGACTCGCTTGTGCCCGAAGAGATGGCGCTTTGTGTTCACTCAGGGGTAAGTGACCCTGTTTCCCTGAGGTGCCACGGTCCAACGGATTCTGATCGTACAGCCTCTCTTATTGGTGAGAGACGGAGCAGCTGGAACACTTTGGTTATCAGCCTTAATTTGAAAGAAAGAACCGATCCAATCCAGCCATCTCTGGTGCCCGACTTGTTTGCCTATATTACCCTTTGGCAACATTGACCGAGCTGTGTGTCTCTCGATATTTTTTTGTTTTCACAAAACTTTTCTACGGCAACTACGAACTGTGTCCAATCGCTAAGTCTCTCCCTTTTTCTTTCTGCTCTTGCGGGCGGGGGGGGGGGGGGTAAATTTTTGGCAGCTATGTCGGGAGGGCAGAAGGAGAGACTGAGAAAGAGAAAAGGAGAAAGGGAGACAGACAGCGGGAACTCTTGGGCCTCCACACAGCCCGGTCTGCGTGCTCTCTCCCCCGCTCTCCCCCTGATTACCCTGGCTGCACCATGGGTTTTATCCCAGTCTTTTCATTGCTGGTGGTTCGGAACTAATCCTCGCAATTTCCTCCCGAGACGGGACAAGATGCGTGGTGTTTATTTATTTATTTACTCCACTTTGCCTATTTCCTTTTTTTTTCTTCTTCAAACGCACGATTGCAAATGAGGGTCTGTGGGGAGCAGATAAGGCCATTCCAGCCCGGACTGAGGGCACAAAATCATTGAGGGCGACAAAGGAAGGGAGAGCGAAAGGGTGGGGGGTTATTTTTTCCAAAGTAGAAGAACAAGACCTAGACATGGCTATTACACGCAAACATAATATCAGATCTCTCCGCCTTATGTCGGCACGGGATGAAAAAAATAACATCAAAGGTCGGGTCTGCTCCATGAAATTGGGAACGGCTAGCCAGGATTTTTCGTTGGGGAAGATGCCTGCGTGTGTAAAAGGCAAGCGAAGCCCCCGGGACAGTGTCGGGAGCTGTTGATTCTGTTGCAAATTGATGTTGTGCCCTCCTGAGTGGCTCAGTTGGTAACGCCTCTCGACCCGTGCGCAGACTGAACTGCACGATCTGGATATCGCGGGCAAGGATGTCTGTCCTGCCGTTTGGCGGTTGTGATCAGGGCAGAACACCAGCCCAAGCTGAGGGGGGTGGAGATGGCCGGGATTCTTTCGGCCTGTCGCTGACCCTCGTCTCCTTTCGGGCTGCCGGACGCCTGCAGGTTGGCAGCACAATTGGGAGAGACATGCCTCTCCACCATTTGGCACGGAAACTCCCACGTGTAAAATTATGGGTGGTATTAACCATAATATGCAATTTAATTTTTAGACAATGTAAAAAAATAAAAATAAAAATATTATTATTATTGTTATCATTTATTAAAAACATGGATGTTGTTCTTTAGTGACCACTTTGGTAGGGGGTGTTGAGGATTCCCGGGGTTGGCCCATTTCGCTTGTGCCGTGGACGCGTGGAAGACAGGAGACACGTGGATCTGAGGAGCAGTGGTCCTGACACTACACTTGTGTGCAGTGAGCTCTCTCTTTGGTTTTCTGACCCAGGCCCTCAACGTGATGAAACCAAAATTCCAAAAAAGGAACTCTTCCAGCGCACAATAATTCCACAGTCGAGTTCCGAGTATTCTGAATACGGAACAGAATTACTTCATACCAGCGTGAAAAAAAAGGGAAAGGAAGAAAAGCAGGGGTGAAATAACTCCAGCCGAATAATGCCGCTGTCCAATTCCTAGGCCTGCCGATCTCCGCTGCTCATAATTTGAGCTGCCCTGGGTTCTGATAAATCTTACACTATCTGGGGTCCTCAGGCTCCCGGGCAGGGCATGCGTTATCACAAGTGACACGCTCAATCTACCCCAGATTAGATTCCCGGCTGCCCTGATCCGGACTGACAGGGTCCTCCGTGGACTGGATAAATCACCTGACAACTCCCAGAACGATTGGGCCCCAGACCAGACCCGCTGGGAAGCCCCCCCACCCCCAGCCTTTTCTACAATCTATGGGACACGACAGCCTGGAGGCTTTTTGGTGACCTTGTCTCTGCTTGAAGAAAAGTTGCTATGGTGATAAGTTGATTTTCTATGATAATAAAAGAAAACGTTCCAAATGACTATATATAGAAATATATGTTCGTAAGTAGAAGTTGAAGTGTGGTGGATAAATAGATGGTTGAAGTAATAGAAGCATTTTTTATTTTATTTGTATAGAAACTTTAAGTTATTAACAACCATTTAAAGATTGTATACTATAGAATCTTTCATATATATGTATAAGAATGTATTCTTTCTGGAGGCCCAGTCTATCTTGTTACATTAATCTGAGGCAGAGATGGAAACAGATTTAAAGGACAGCCTCAAAGTTTGTATTCTACGGTCTGTCAATAATGGGGTGTCACCAGCAAGAACAAGGGAGGCGGGACTGATCAAGTCGGAGTTCCAGAACCAGATCCCTTTCGGCCAGTTCTTAGTGGAACCTGTAATACCCCTCCCCACACTAAGGGGGAGACATCCTGCATGCGAGCGAACGGAGTGGGCCCTTACCTGTCACTGTAGGCGGCTGCAGCTGCGGCGGCGGGCTGGGCGTATCTGTAGGCGGCGTAGCCCCCCTGTGGATCACACACAGTGTTAGACACGGCTGGTCCGGCTTACCACACATCACTGGGTCAGAACAAGCTGTTACATGGTGCTGCGCACTAGTGCAGCTAAAACCACCAGTGAAGGTCTCAGGGCCAAAGCTGTGTCTATCTGTGCTCAGAATGTCCTTTGTCCCGCCACACAATCCGTTAGCAGATTTTTTCCCCCTTTCTTCTAAATATAAAAACACTCAGACTGTCAAAGCAATGTTTCGTGTGTGCCTTCAGTTTCAGTACTAAAAGGAAGAGTGGCTCAAAGAATAATACATTACGCATAATGACCTCCTAGATATTCATAGCGAACCCAGGTGTTTGGGCTGCTGATAAATTGATCGGCCTCCCTTTAAAAAAGCCACATTAAAAACAAGCACGATCTTGACTATGAGAGGAACTCAGACAAAGATTTCCTCGGTTTCCAGCGCGCTAATGAAACCTCAGTGCCATGAAAACTAAGTGTCTTTGTTGTCTTTTCAGTGCCTTGAGACAATGAGACAAGGCCTCCACAATCATCTATAGTCTCCAGTATTTGTCTCAACCCACAGTGACACCTGTAAAATGATATTTAGCCACGTGTTCTACTAAGGCGAGGTGAGAACATCTTGAATCACAACCTTTTCCCTTTTTGTGAATTAACCTGGAAAAGAATGGGGGGGGCACCCCCTCCCCACACAGACTTCCTTTTTATTCTAGCGCCATGGCGATTAACAAGGTTTTAATTAATGTGACAGGCCCGCACGATGCCCCTGGCTTCCTGCCATGATGAGCCGTTTAACGCGGAAGATGTCATGTTGTAGTGGTGAGAGGGAGACGGAGTTGTGAAAGGCGGGCGGCGGCGAAAAAGAAGATGGAGACCCGACGTCGTTTTACAGTGGTGATACGGAGACAGAGGCCTGTAGACGGAGTCGGGGGCCTGGTGTTGTGAACTGTGAACGGCGGGCCGAGGCCCGATGTCGGCCTTTGCACTCCTGACAGATCACAGTAGGTAAAGAGCAGAAACTGTGGGCTGTGCCCCTGGAGAAAGTGCTTAACTTAGTCACACAAAGAGGAAAAAAAATATACAGCAGGCGACTAGCGCTCACCGTCGATGAGGGTGAGCTGAGAACCTTGGCACAGCGGGTGGCCGTGGGAAACCTGTTTATTCATCTATATCAATTAGGAACAGAAACGGCAGGGAAAGTTTCCCTTCACCAGGACCTTTGTTGCAATTGATATTCCTGGCTCAGTTTTCATGGTTTCTCATTCCTTTTATACCTTCGTCCCACCTGCCGGGGCCTGGCTACAGATCTGTGCGCAGTCATAGCCAAGCGGACGTAATTAACAGGCGCCTTCCTTTACTTCTGGGCTTTGGGTTAATGTCCGGTCGGGTAGGTGTGGGGGGATCGAATGTCTTAAGAACTGGCAACGGAGCTGAATTTGAAATCAGAACACAGACAACTAGAAACCTCTAAAGGCCTGAACCTGTCTGAAGGCCCATACTCAGTCCCCCTCCCACAATGCTCCCCAGGAAGTGTCTCTGAGCACATAAGATGGCCATTCACGTTCCTCATCGGTTCATTGCTTGTGGCATGTGAGCCCTGGGACCTTACAGGGCGTAATCTTCCGTTTGAGGTTTTTTGGGATCCCCTTAGCCCCAGTTGTGCACCATTTCCCCGCCCGCTTTGTCCTCGCTGGTCAGTTAGTTTGTTTTGCGTATATAGGGGTAAACAAACCCTTTAGCTGTAGTATCTCTGATCATCTCTGAAGAAGATGATTTTAATGTCACTCTCTCTTCCAATGATGTATGATACATTATGACGTTTTTGCAGCCTTTGTCAGTAAGGAGCCGAAACAAACCTAGATCATATTCTTGAGGTAAACACGGTGGGCTAACGTGGAGGAAGAGTAGGGTCAGAGGTCTCTCCCCCGCTGGATGATGGCTGGTAGGGCAAACGGGGGGTGTAACCAATCCCGGGCCCAGCCCCAGGCCCCATCAAGCGAGCGACACCGCCACTTTCCCGGACGTGCAAACGTGCAAGACCAAATAATCCCGTTAGCCGTCGTTTCCGTCTTATCTGCGGACACGCACGGTTTCCCTGATGGCCCGGGGACGGGCATGCTGCAGGACGCTCAAACCTACGTCAGTCAGCCGTAACTGTACCCCCCTTCGCCGGCCCCGCCCCGGGGCGCGTGCGCGTTGGTACAGGTGGCCGCGGCTGCAGCCAATTTTGCGAGAGGGCGGCCCACCACGCGAGGGGATAATTTTAGACGGTGACCCGAGCTGACACTCTGCTTATGAAAGATTCAGACGGGCCGACGTGCCAAGGCCTGAGATCACACAGGGAGGGAGCAGCGCTGTGTCGCTGAGGGGGTTTTAAATTTTGCTGTCAGGTTTCCTGGCACAGCGCACAAACAGCCCTAATCGACACAGGGCCTTGGCAATGCAGCAGAGAGAGAGAGAGAGCCCCCACATGTACCCCAGGGTCTTCTCCGCCTTTCTTATCATCACAGGACAAAGGGAAAAAGGAAGCAGATTGTACTCACGTAAATTTCTGCACCGTAAAATCCGTCCTGGTAGACCACTCTGCAAAAAGAAGGGGGGGGGGGGAAGAAGGAGGTCAATACATTAGCTCACAATGGTTTCCTTTTTGTGTTGTGCGTGTTAACACGCTGAGGTGTGAACGGCGATGGTCGCGCGCTAGTCTGTGTTCCTGTTCTCTATCAACCGTTTCGGGTCTGCAGTCTCTCGAATCAGGCAGTGCCAATCTGACTGTTTGAGCGGTGAACCCCCCTCCAAAATAAAAGGCCGCCGCGATTCAGCTCAGTAGACTTCAGAAACCAGTTTATAATAGCGCCATCGCGGCAAACTACAGAATGACATATCAAAAAGAAAAATACGGTGATTTTGGAATCAAAGAGCAATTTTCTGCTCTATTAGAAGGTGGCATTTGTTTTCCGATCGCTACTGTTCTGTCACAGAGTTAAGGGCCCAACGAGACACGACGGATGAGTGCACCACGTGACCACGGGGATATAAATCACTCTCCCATGGGCGGGATCCTAGAGACTCAACTCATCGATAATCGGCTACTGTGACCACTACCCTCCCCACTTCAAGGAGGAGCCCCCTGACCGGTCCAATTAATGGTGCCCCACAAAGTCCAAACAGCACAACTTGGATACTGGTTTGCCACTCACTGGCTATGCAGCAATGAGTCACAGCGGGGTACATGGGGTTTATCGACATGACGGCGGTTTGATTTGGCGGTGGAAGGGGTTGGCCAGTATTTAGGAATGAACATAGGAGAAAAAGTACCCCAAAACCACCGTGGCGCCAGGCCCACAGGTACTCACGCTCCGTAGGCCGGGATGGGCGGGGGCGGTGGGGCAGCGCGGAACGTGTTGTAGACGGCGCGACCCCGGCCTCTCAAGTGGGCTCCTCTGTAAGCCACTGCCGCCCCTGTGGTCGGGTAGGGGAAGCCGGTTACTAAGGGAGGAGAGAGAGAGCAACATGTGGTTAGACAATGGCCGCGGGAACACAGCGTCAACAACGCTCTCTGGTCTTGAAACACTGTCTCAAGAACATCGTTTTTCCGAGTGCCACGGAAACGATGTGGGTGCATAGTTAATTCTAGACAACCTGAAAGCCCTTTCTTTCAGATCTTAGAGCACACCGACTAGAGAAACAGGCAGTAAATGTTTAATAAGGGCTAAAGAACTCTCCGTAAGGAACTTTCCGACTGCTTTGGAACCTTGAGAGCGCGTCGTCTGGAGCCGTCTCTTTAAAAGTACTCCCGCTGCTGCAGTCTGTGAGCGAGCAGGGAGGTGGTCGGTCGCTGTAGGTGAGACACAATGTGCTGGCACCGAGGGAGCGGGTAGCAGATGGGCCGCATTGTTGTAGGAGGCAAATCTCAGCCTGATGCCATCCTTCATCTCACCCGGGGACCCCGCGGCCTCCCTCAGCCAACCACGGCCCTCCATCAGCCCCCCGCCCCCGCGGTCGCCAGGAGCCAGGCGAGGGAAGGACAGACAGGCTCTGGGTCGACTTTGAAAGGTGCTTCTGAACGAAGCGATCCAGGAATCTCAAGGTCATCCCTTAATCGGCTCCGGAACACGGCAATCATTATCATGAGGAGGACTTGGCCAAAATTACCCACATTGCTGTGCACCTGAAGGCTTCCCTGCGTCTTGAGCCAGATTCCAATCCCAGACTTCCTGAGGTTTAACATTGCTTCTGGCCCCTCTTCTCAAGGTATACAGCAAGATCACTAAGTTTTGACTCGTTTTGAGCTAATCAGCTTCCTATTTTTTCTTCAGTGTTTTTATTAATTCATTTTTCTATTCTTTTATTCAGTAGTTACCGATTTTATGGTGATTTTGTTGCCTTCCCACTATGTCCTTGTTCAAAGATGCACTTTAAGAAGCACTCTTGATTAAATTAGCTTTTGAAAATTTCTGTTTTCAAATGCTAAAATTATGGAAGCGCTATTCATTTCAGAGGGAGCAGAAGTAGAGCTCGTAAATTCCTTCACACTCCAGACCTTGAAATTTAGGAATGGCTTTCCGCATCATGTTTTTGGCACAGAGAACCACATGGCGATGGCTGTTCAAAATAGCTCACAACACACAGTGTGTTAACCGTTTGAACGTTGACGTCGCTCATCTCCATTCGGAGTCCTGGGGGACGCGTTCTCTTTCTTCCCCGCGCAAAGCCCCCTCAGCCACAAAGTCACAGCCTCGGCGCTCTAATAGAGCTGACACCGAGGCCTATTTGCAGTGCTTTATAAACACAGACTGCCAAGTTCACGCCTTTAGCTATTAGAGGCATTTCTTCACATAATCAAACAAAAGCCGCCAATTTTTCCATAGAATGACATACTTGTCTTTTCAGTGAAAACACAGAACCATTCAAAGTAATGACATACTACTCTGCTGCAGTCATCTAACCAAAACGTTACTGTAGTCATCTAACCCTTACCCTACTGTAGTAATCTAATCACAACCCTACTGTAGTCATCTAACCACAACCCTACTGTAGTCATCTAACTACAACCCTACTGTAGTAATCTAACCACAACCCTACTGTAGTCATCTAACTACAACCCTACTGTAGTAATCTAATTACAACCCTACTGTAGTCATCTAATCACAACCCTACTGTAGTCATCTAACCACAACCCTACAGTAGTCGTCTAACCAAAACCTTACTGTAGTCATCTAAGCCTAACCCTACGGCAGTAATCTAACCACAGCCCTACTGTAGTCATCTAATCACAACCCTACTGTAGTCATCTAACCACAACCCTACAGTAGTCATCTAACCAAAACCTTACTGTAGTCATCTAAGCCTAACCCTACGGCAGTAATCTAACCCTAACCCTACGGCAGTAATCTAACCACAGCCCTACTGTAGTCATCTAACCATAACCCTACTGCAGTAATCTAATCACAACCCTACTGTAGTAATCTAATCACAACCCTACTGTAGTCATCTAACCACAACCCTACTGTAGTCATCTAACCACAACCCTACTGTAGTCATCTAACTACAACCCTACTGTAGTCATCTAACTACAACCTTACTGTAGTCATCTAATCACAACCCTACTGTAGTCATCTAACCACAACCCTACTGTAGTCATCTAACTACAACCCTACTGTAGTAATCTAACTACAACCTTACTGTAGTAATCTAACCCTAACCCTACGGCAGTAATCTAGCCACAACCCTACCGTAGTCATCTAAGGAGAAATACTGAAGAATAATCCAGGAATAAGTGTATGTAAATGCACAAGCAACAGGACTGAAATTGGGGATTGTTTTTTAATTTATTTTAGCTAAGTTGTGGCTAAATTGAGCTATTCAAAACAGGCCCCCGGGCTGCGAGGAGTCACCTCTAAAGTGCGGGGGGATGGATCAACCCGGAGAAGAGTGTGACTCATTTTCAAGGGGCCAGTGTTGCTATTGCCCCCCCCCCACCCCTTCCCTCCAATGAAACAATTAAGCGCTTATCACGCCACCCCAAATTACTCCCCTATTTTCCACAAGGCTGCTCCCTTTCATGTTGAGCTAGCGCAGAAATCCAGAGAAGAACGCTTTAATCCAAGCGCTGGGACTGCTTAATCTAATCAAGAGACGGACGCTTAGTTATCCGCTAACAATTAAAAGATCGACACGCATTCAAATTGCAATTAGGACCTTATTTTCCGGCCATTTCCAGAACAACCCTGTTTCAATGGGTCCTTAACAATTTTTGGTGAATGTTGCATCCCGCAGACTTGTGGCTGGCGTGACCTGTTTTCTTTCGGGGGGGCATTTTATTGTTGCACACACATTCACCGCTGAAAGGGAGGGGCTATGATCGTATGCACACACCCAGCCCTGCCATGTGAGAAGCCCTTGGTTTCCAGCAAACTAATTCAGTAATAAAGACTGTGGTCATTGTCAGACGGAGACCTCGCTGGATCTGAATCCCTTTGGTGAGGGGTGGGGGTGTTTGTGATTTTTGACTCAAGCAAATGTCACCTCTTGTACTTGCAAATTTTAGCATATATTTAAAAAAAGACGCTCTTTTATTTATTTATTTATTTATTTACTTACTTACTTACTTACTCCCCCCGCCCACGCTATTTTGCATTTTAATCTTATTTGTTGTGTTCCGTTCAGCATGCTGCCAAGCTTAGAATACATTCACCGAGGGCACAGTCAATCAATCTGTATTACGTTTCCTTCATTGTCCTTCATGCCTATGCATTCCGCACCGCTTTACAAAAGGCAAGAAATAAAGGGGGGAAAAAAGAACCTAGATTAAACAATTAAGTTTCCTGAGCGAGGTCAACAACAGCGCCCTGCGTCTGCATTTCTAATTTCTCCTAGGTGCTTTCCACTCGCCGCCTCCGCTCCCGGCGGAGGGGGTGCTAGGTAACTACTGAGAGTGACCAAAAGCTGGGGGGGGGGGGGGGTGGGGGGATTGGCTGGCTGCGGGAGAGGAAGCCCGACTGCCCTGGAAGAGGTTAAAAGCAGCCCGGCCGCGGCTCTCATCCGTCATTCTCCTGAATGGGATTTGAGGACAATAAACCTGTAGCGCCCGGACGAATGGAGACGGAGTGCGCTGTCACCGCTGCACGATTTATGGTGCCCAATTTCGCTGATCTCCCACACAGAAACCAGGACTGATAAACAGTGATTAATCGCCTTTACATCCCATTTTATTCCTACCCAAAGTATATTAAATGTAGCCATAATTATTCTAGAATAAATCCATGAACCACTTGCCCAGGATTTTTTTATTTTATTTTTTTTTTAAGGAGGGGGTTGGACAGAGTTTGGGGGTGGGGTGGCTGTTAGGGAGGCCGGTTTCTGTTAGTGAGACAAGAGGCCGGGATTTTCCAGGACATTCCTTATTTAGTACAAAATGAAAAACCCCCAAAAATATTCATCTTATTTATATTTTACACTTCCTACACGCCTCTCCCTTGGGAGCTAGCGAAACATATGGTGTCGTTTAGGCTTGGCAAACTTTAGCGCCGTGTTAAGACGACTTGAAAAATTAGCATCCAATAAATCACACCAGCTCTGGCTCCCCAGCCGGGCTTGCTGAAGTGGTGGACCACATTAAATCTGATTGGATGTGATGTTTCGCGAGAGAGCACGCGTCTTGGTGAATTGTGTGTGTACGGGTGCAAATGCATGCTCCTGCGCTCACGTGTGTGCGCGTCCGTGTGCTCGCGCGGCGTGTTTGCGTGCGCGCCTGTCGGTTTGTTTGTCCGAAAGCGTGCGTGTCAGAGCAAGGGAGGATCTGGATCTGGACCTGGGGCAGGGTGGGGGGCGGTAAATAAAATTGACGGATGGCTGCTCTCTGTCACAGCCGGTTATTTAGAGGTGTGTCGTAAAGCTGTCCGGGAATGAACAGATTTTAGTCTAATGAGCAAAAAGGAAAGCCATTAAAGTGGAGAGATGTGCTCAGCACTTCTTCCAAATGAAATAATGCCATTTCCCTCTCATTAAGATGCAAGGGGTTCAGAGAACGCACCATAAAAAAATTACACGTGGCGGAAAGGGCCGGTGGGCGCGGGGGAGGGGATAATGCTGGGCTTCACAAAAAAAGAAAAGAAACAGTCAACATTAAACAAAGCGTGAAGAGTGCGTGAAGAACTGTGGCAGGCGGAGCGCCAACAATCTGCCCTTTGTCCCATCCCTGGCCGTAAATGAGCCTGTCGTCCCGTTTTCGCTGTCAGACTGCAGGCCGCGTCGTGTGTCTGAGATCGTCGACTGGCCCGCGACCATGCCGGCCGGTGGGATGTAACCCCCGTGGATCGGGGGATCCTGTCCCATCTTTGTGTCGGCAGTTCCTGCTTCTCCTTGGCCCCTGCCCTGATTTTAAGCTGCACTCGAGTTACACTACAGACGTGTAAGCGACCGGTCTTAATTCATATCCAAAAGCTATTTACAGGATTATTTACAGGATAAGGGGGGTTCCCCAAAGCCTGTTAGCTCTGTCAGGCAGATAAGGACATGTTTCTTTTATACTGAGACAGAAGCTACAAAAATCTCCATAGACACTACCTAAATCTTTAGCGTTAGCTAATTGACAGCTTGAACCCTCAGTCGCACTATTAAATAAGCGTTCGTTTAATTCATTTGCACTGGCCAAGGGCCATTGACAGCGTGGTACAAAGATTTTGCGTGGTCTCACCGACGGGGGACGGGGTGGGAGGGGGTCGGGACGATGAGGCAGCGGTCAGGGCCGAAGGCTGCAATCTGAGCATCTTAAGCAGAGCCCTCCAGAACAATTGGCGAACACAGGCCGTTGCCCATTGACAGGGGAGCTTTCGGCGCGGGACGAGAACCCCGGCCCTGTATTTCAGGAGCGCTATCCCACACCTGCTTTTGGACAGAGGCTGTCCACAGGAGCTTCGCCAGCAACGTCTAGACTGTCGCGCTGTTTCCGCTATAAAGCAAACCATTACCGCGTCCCATCCACATGATAGAAATAAGTAATAAACCAAATCTTGGTTGATTTTCCTTTCTAATGGGCCGCCCAGCAGCACAGCTAGACTGAAGAGGAGAGAGGGCATACCTCTGAGCCAGGGCGAGAGTGTGGCTTACCTGCATAAAATTCAGGACCATAGACAGCTCCCACCACCGGATTCAGCTTCCAGCCTGCAGGGAACATGTGGAGGAGAATGTTAGGCCCAACGCTGAACTCATCCACCCTCCTGGTTAAATGGAGGGTGCCCCAGGTCCGGGCAAAATCTGGCCCCGCGGCGTGGAGTGGAGGGCTCCACAATACAGCCGTGAATTAAAGCAGACGTGTAACGGGAAACGAACTGCGGAAGGTGATGGAGGATGGCGGCCGGCTAACCGCGAGCACGCGGCGCGTGGTAGTCAGGAGGTCACGGGGGGCGTCTGCCGGGGATGGGAAAGTTAAGAAGGATTTTAAAAAGCGAGGAGAGGAGGACGGGCCGAGGTAAGTGCTGTACGGCTGCCTGACAGTGACGGATGGGGGCCAGAAAAATCGGCCCATTCCTTTCAGTGGACAGGCGGGCTCCGGCCCAAGGCAAAGGGGGGCTTCTCCTCATTCACGTCTCAGATTCTCGAAAGGGGTGAAAGTGCTGGAGTTTCCATTCGCTCCAGACACACACAGACACACATATACTATATCATACCCAAACGCACAGACACAAACACAAACACGCACACACAGACACACTATATCATATCCAAACGCACAGACACAAACACAAACACGCACACACAGACACACTTTATCATATCCAAACGCACAGACACACATATACTATATCATACACAAACACACACACACACAAACACGCATACTCACACACTATATCATATACAAACACACGGACACACATATACTATTTTATACACAAACACACACACACACACACACACACAATCACACAAACAAGCAAAGACACACACACACACACACACACACACACACACTATATAATATACAAACAGACGGACACACATATACTATATTATACACAAACACACACACACTATATCAAATACAAACACAAAGACACATATACTATATCAAACACAAACACACACTCACTATATTATACACAAATGCACTGGCACACACACACACACACACACACACACACACACACACACACACACACACACACACACACACACACACACACAC
>JAOYSI010000014.1:1395830-1406209 GCA_025775065.1 Hiodon alosoides | reverse complement strand
GGGGGTGGTGGAGGAATATTTTCAGTTTAATAAGGAGGCAATAACGCCTCACAATGATGGCATCGTAATCGGCCCCCGATCTGGCATGGGCCGCACCCGCGTCAGCCGCTCGTCGGATCGTCTGCGCAGAGGGGGGGTTGGTGGCAACGGTGCGGGCGTTTTGATTGCGCACCGTTGCCGATAAGAGAGACAGAGAGCATGGTCGCGATAAAAACAATATAAGGATCACTTGTACCAGCTGGGAAGAGGACATGCTGTTTGGGGCGTTGGGGCTGAAAGATTACAGATAAGGAGGGAGGATCAGTGCTTCTGGACAACACAACATGGTAGCGACCTACCAGGCGCTGCGTGCTTAATGAGAAAGAGGCTGTGTGTGGGCTGGTCCCTGGCAACAGGCCCTCTGCCCCTCTGTGGGACAGGGGTTTCTAGCGTCACCCCGGAACCATCCGCCTCTTTTCCACCACCGGGCGCTCGGCAGCGGCGCAATAAGGGCAATAAACAGTCACGACGCCCAGGTCAGGGGAGGGGACGTCGCAGAATCATGTGTTTAGTTTCTTCAGTGGACGTGGCTTTCTTCAGGCTGTGTTTTTTCATGGATTTTCCTGCCACATGAGATTATTTACATTCTACCGTGTTCTGGCAGAGTTCTGACAGAAGTCAGGTGGGCCCGGCCCTCGCCCCTCGCCCCGCTCGGTCGGGCCGCAATGTCGGCGCCTCGTTCCAACCCAAACACAGCGGCGCTACCTGCTCCTCCATATGGCCGGCACCCCTCGCCCGTGCCAGGACATCAATCAGGCCAGGGAGTTGTCTGCCCGGGAAGGGCCTCCTCAAAACGGCCGGACGAAAACAAAGCCATTTATTTCCAGTTTCCCCCGGGGGACACTTACAAAGCATCGCGCACCTCTGCCTCTTAAAGCGCGGCTCTTGCGCGAGTTTGCCGTTCGGCACGGAGTGCGGCTCGTTCAGTCGTGCTGATTAATACGCCTTGCTTGCCTGGCAAGCCTCCGGCGGAGCCAACAAAAAGAACCAGGGCTGACGGCAGTAAGTTAGGAGGTGGGTTTGCAGCGGTCATCGCCGCCATCATCATCATCATCCATCATCATCATCATCATCATCCTCGCCGCCGTTACCATTTCCACCGCTGCACCACCGCAGCAGCGGAAAACAAACGCACAATTCCTGCGCCACGAATACAAATAGCACAAAACCTTAACAAACAACGAACACACTAAAAAACGTATCATAATGTCACTGTTGTCATATCGCTGCATCTTACTCGATGCGTTTGATGTCAGGCAGCTCGACTGCACGAACAGAGATCCAACGGCCACATCGCCAAAAGGTTGAAGGGAGAACATGTGAAATCGAGCCTCTGATCCCAGTACATAAGCACACGCGGGCAGGTGGCGCCGTACAGCAGGGGACTGAGAGGATGGAGACACACACCGCGCATCGCGCGAGTATTGACAGGGCCCACTAACTAAATACAACGGCATCAACAGAGTTTTTGAGCGTCAGCGAGGTCCAGGCACCGAAAAATTGAAAGCCAAGCACGCGGCTACATCGATCGAATGAAGGCGGCTGTAAAAATCCGGGCAAAATGAGCCAGTGGAAGTTTCGCGGCGAGGGAAGGGATTATTATTTGCAACCATAACGGCAGATTTGAGCGGATGATAAAATATGTCTCGTCTTCCCCTATTCATTTCTTTTGTTTCCGCCTGTTTTGTTTTATGGTTCTCCCGTGCGCGCAGTTCTGATGGTATAGTCCAGCATAATTTATTAATATATGGGTAAATCAATGCCCAATGTCTTCATAGATTACCTCAAAATCATAAAAGGCCTTGACAGGAAATGCAGAGTAATACAATTTAATTAAACTCCATATCCTTCCCTGTACACCAAGTGGGAAAATAAAAACTGATTAAAGTGGCAGTCAAATAAAACTGCATTTAATTGGCATACACCACGAAAGCTGTTTGCATGTTTATTTAACATTGCACCGTATTAATAAAAAATTAAAGCCTTAATTGGGTAAACTTGTGCGAGCAAGTGTGCGCCCTGGCTCCGTTTCCCACTGTTTAATGGACTGTGACTGAAAAATAATCCCAGGCTAGTTTAATATTTCTCCAGTCATACTTGATGAAAATCCTGCTCCTATTGGCCAGGAGCCACGCATTAAAAAGCAATCACAGATACCTGGACCTGCTGGAAAATCCCCAATGGGGCTGACCACTGCCGACACTGGAGAGAGGCGGGTGGGGCTGGGCGGGATCATTAGCGCATGTTCACGGCGCCGTCTGGGTGAGGGTGCGCGCGTGCGGGGTGAGGGATGGGGAAATGTTTCACTAACCCTTCCTCTCCACTCCTCCTGCTTCAGGCACCAGCGGGGACAGCTGGAGAGCATCGCCTCCCTCCCTCCCTGTCAGTTTAAGCGCGCCGGGCGTCCAAACGAGCCAGCCTTTGATCCGCGTCCACCCACCTAAACAGTGGGCTCTCGCCTGCCAGAGCGGCGCACTCCCGTTCCGCGCACGCGTGCGGAGGCATCTGTGCAACGGCAGGGGTCAGAGGTCAACAGGACCGATTCATCTCGGTGTCTGAAGTCTCTGTGTCTGAGATCCAGACGTCTCGGCCAAGTCCCCGGGCGACCGACAACGCTAGAACTTCCTTCTGCCCCCAGACACCAGTCGTACTGCTTCTGGAAATCTCATCTCAAGTAGGCTCTTGTAAAGCAGAGCCGAGGCAGGACTTCCCGTTGGTTTGATTGGTGCTGCAAAGCAGCGCTGTTAATGGATGCAGTCGACGCACTATGGATGCTGTGCGGGACCAAACGCGCTTGGCAGCCTTTTCTTCAGGGAGGCTACGGCGTATCCGCTCGCTCAGCTGCAGTTTTTGGATTCCAAAGGCCCAGCAGATCCTCTGGAACATGCCAGAGTTTTTCTCAAAATTCACCACCTTTCCATAAAATAAAAAAAAAAGGGCTACACAACTCAAAGATTGGAAAACATAATAAAATAGATTTCAAATAGCCAAAATGTAAATATTCATAAAATTTCAATATTTTAAGTGAATTTAGATTGAATACGGTGAAATTGCCTATACACGTGATTCTGCACGTTGTACTAGGATTGGGTCTTCTGGCTCTGTTTGCTTTGATTGAACCGCAGAAAAAAAAGAACTGTTGCATGCTTAAAAGACAGTGCGAGAAAAACAGAAAGAAACACAACCCCTGCGTACAGCGCCCGAGGTTATTTTTGTGTGTGCGCGTGTCGGGGGTGCCCGTGCACACACGCCCATTAACCTGAACCTTTCTGTCTGCGTTTGTGTGCATGTCTGGTGAGTTCCGCTTTAGGGGGGGCGGGCACTTCCGGGTTTCTCGCTTAATCTAAGCCCCCTGGGGGATCTTTATAGGGCCCAACTGCCGCGGGCGGCTGGTATCGGAAAAAAATTGCATACGGAAGGCGTAATTGAGAAGTGAAGTGGGGGTCTATTAAAGACCAAAGCTGATTGATTGGCCCTGACCTCAGGACTCCTGTTTTCCAGGCAAACGGGCCGAGGTGGAAGCGTTCTCCTAACGAGACTGAGGTCAGAGGAGTACTCTGACACCAACAAGTAGCATTAAACTTCGCAATGGAGGTAAGGAGGTCATCTGTTTGAAGCGTAAGCAAAACAAGAAAGTGTCTGAAGTGTGCAGAAATTCTTGACAAGAACAAATAACAATCACAACAAAATCGGACTGAATTGCTGAATTATGACTCTTTGACATTCCCTCAATGCCTGGGGTTACAAACGCCTGGCAAAAATTCTGCATCTTAAACAAAGCAATGGGGAGGACATTAAATAAGAACAAATAACGCAACACGTTGTTTTTTTTCCTTTTTTTTCTCTTCCGTAGTCAAGTTGTAACTGCATGGGGGCATGATGTTAGTAAAACATCTAATGTGCTCTTCTTGCCAACTAATGAACTGGAAAACACACACGCGCACACACACACACACTCACACACACACACACACACACAAACACACATCAGTCCAATCTATTTCTGATAAATTTTTGATGGACGTTCCCTGTCAAGATGGAATGATTTACATTATTGCTGTTCCAAAACTCTTGCATCACTCATAGCAAAGTCAGCCACCCCCTTCAGAAGCTCAATATCACATGGCGTGCCAAAATGTCAAACTCACGAGCTGTAGTACTTATTATTGCTTAGGCCTCTTTACTCATAAAACTGCTACGCTGGCCTTTTGTTCTGTGCCGAAAATTGCTTGGCATGCAGTTCCCATCATACGCTGGTACTGCCCCGGCGGAAGCCAGGGGCCACCGGAAGCCAGGGGCCACTAGAAGCCAGGGACCCCCGGAAGCCAGGGGGCACCGGAAGCCGGGGGCCACCGGAAGCCGGGGGCCACCAGAAGCCAGGGACCCCCGGAAGCCAGGGGGCACCGGAAGCCGGGGGCCACCAGAAGCAGGGGGCCACGGGAAGGCAGGGGCCACCAGAAGCCAGGGGCCACCAGAAGGCAGGGGCCACCGGAAGCCAGGGGCCACCGAACAATCAGGTCTTTTTTCAGCCAAACTTGTTCCAATCATCGGCTACCTGGAACATAATTCAGCAGCTGTGACTCACAGCCTCAGCATCAGGGAGTAATTAATTAGACACGAGACAGCGCGGTGTGGCTTTGGGCCTGGCTGCTGCGACGTCCTCGTCTTCACGCCCCGCGTTCCTGCGTCCCAACGGCATGCTGCCAGGGTTTATTGGAGCTTGTAAACTGCATGGACGCCTGTGTGGCCTAAGCCGTGGTCAGTGTCCCGGGGCT
Organism: Hiodon alosoides; assembly: GCA_025775065.1. NCBI lineage: Eukaryota > Metazoa > Chordata > Actinopteri > Hiodontiformes > Hiodontidae > Hiodon > Hiodon alosoides. The sequence continues at coordinate 1,401,395 of JAOYSI010000014.1, read as the reverse complement.
ACCTCAGTGACACCTGTACCTGCTTTGCGTTCCAAGCTTGCAGGACAGGCTTCGGTGAACCGTGCGGGAGACGGCGAGATTCAAACGGTGGGAAATTAAACATGGCAGAATCATTTCTCCCATTAAACAAAATGCAGGACTCATTAATGAATATACACCACCATTCATATTATTGACATAAGAATACATAATTTACAGTTTACTAAACTCATTGCTTTATTGCAAGTTTTATTGGAACTGGGTTCTGTGGTCTGATGAGACTAAAAGAGAGCTTTTTGGCAACAAACACCAGAGGTGGGTTCAGCATAAAAAACGCAATAGTCATGCAGATAAGACCCTAATGCCCACTGAAGTATGGTGGAGGATCTGTGATGTTGTGAGGCAGGTGATGTTGTTTTGATTTTTTTTACACCCAAAGGCCCTGGGATTCCAGGTAAGATCAGGAATCATTGACAAGTACTGGGAAAGTCCAGGCTACCTCTGCCAGGAGGCTAAAATTGCATCTTCCAGCAGGACAACAATCCTCCAAGTACCTCCAAATCCACACTGAAATGATTCACTGACCATAAAACCAAGCTTTTGCAATATTCATCCCAATCCCCTGACCAGAACCACATGAGGACTGAGGACTGAGCTGAAGAGTCCAGCGAGGACCTGATGGTTCTGGAAAGTTTCTGCGTGGAGGGATGTTCTCAAATCACTTCCTGAGTGTTCTCAAATCGCTTCCTGAGTGTTCTCAAATCGCTTCCTGAGTGTTCTCAAATCACTTCCTGAGTCTTCTCTCACAAAGTACAAATAGACTTATCTCAGTTTGAGTTCAAGCTGATAAACAGCAAAGACATTTTTTATTGGTTCATCAGCTGCCAATAATTCTTGAGGACACAGTACATTGAGGCGAATGTGATTTTTCCCCAAAAATAAATTGAATTAAAATTATAGCAGCATGGTGAAATATCTCTTAATGACAATTACATGCTTATTACATGGTTGTTGCATTGTATGTTCATTAATGTGATGCTGATAAGCAAACTGACAATAAAATATTTCAATTGTTTACCAACAATGTCCTGTAAAAGTACTGTGGCATTGTTTTAGTTTTAGTTAGTTTTTTTGAGTTGTCTAAAAGTTAACAGAAGCTTCTGGAAGTTTACAAAGGTCACCTGCATGAACCACTGGGTATTGAGAGAGGTCACACGCACAGGAGCTATTCGTAGTCAGTGCTTACTGCTATGGTTAAACTCAGCGAGCGCCCTGATAATGGCAGGCTGTCAAAAGGGCAGAGTGGAGTAGTGGTCTTCAGGGCTGACACCACACAACCGGGGGCAGGACATTTTTTATCGACCCCGCAGTCCGAAACAATACCAGCGCCGCACTTTCGTAAACAGCCGGTGTAGTCAGAAAAGAAAATGTACTGAAGTTACAAAGATGGCAGTTGACAATTTAAAACCCTCAAACCAACTGAAATGAATGAATGCCGACTTTGTGATTACAAACACAGGCTCTTAACCTAAAAGGGAAAACTGGACCCGAAGGCCCACTAAACACGCACAAAGCAAAACACTAGCAATGATTACTTTCGGAAAACAACAGTGAGTACCGATGTGGTTAAATGTATAACAGACAGCCAATGAACATTCACATTTGCATCCATTTACAATTTTGTAAGATATGCAAGCGAAAACAAAAACAAGAATTTCTACCTTTGGTACCCTTAAATCCCAGGCAGTTTACACTAAATTACTGATTATCAATAATAAATGGAGCAGACAAATAATTAATATGCAATATACATTGCGATCATAATTACACTGTTATATGTTTACTAACGACTTTATTTTACTAATGAGTATCATTGAACAAGGCGTTGTAATGGATCACAATTGAAGTAGGTAAAACGTTTTTGGAGGGCCCTATGCAAATACGTGCGTGACTCTATTGTGAAGATGCTAATATACAGCTGGCAGGTGAGGGATCCTGACTGGTCGCATACACCACTAGTGGTTGGCCCTGGCAGCTGAGGGATCCTGATTGGTTGCATACACCACTAGGGGTTGGCCCTGGCAGCTGAGGGATCCTGATTGGTCGCATATACCACTTGGGGTTGGCCCTGGCAGCTGAGGGATCCTGATTGGTCGCATACACCACTAGTGGTTGGCCCTGGCAGCTGAGGGATCCTGATTGGTCGCATATACCACTTGGGGTTGGCCCTGGCAGGCAGGAACAGGACGCAAAGAATTATTACCACCCAAGGGCACTGACCAGAGAATCATTAGATGTACAAGATTGTCTGGCAACCCCCCGGGTACAATATCTAAAAAATCACCATTCAACGTCAGCATCGCCATTATATGTGAGGAGCCCTTTCGAAAGGCAAAACACAAAGAGAAGCCATACACATTCATTTGACAAACAGCATCTTAATGACAACTGGGATTGTAGTGTGGGGTCGAGCTGTACATGCAGGCTCTCCGTCAGTGTTTCTGGCATCAAAAAGTTATTGTTGAAAAGATCATCGTCATCCCCCTATGTGAATTATGGCAGCGCTGTCTTTCAGAATGGAGCGAAAGACCTGGGGACATTTTGACAAAACAAATATGGTTCCTCCTGTGATGTTTAAAACATAATACGTGCTTAGAAACATTATCACGCTGGATCGTTAGTGTGAATACAAGCATCCATTTTTTTTTTCAACAACAACAACAATCCAAACTGCAATGAAATGAAACGTGCTGTTTGAGTGCATATACTGCATGTCCCCGAGACGGAACGAGACTTCAGCATATTTTTCGCATTGTAATGACCACCCTGATTCCCAGATTTATCGCGAAGCCATGTGGTGGAGTCCACCCGGACGAGAGACCCTACATCGGCACCCTGTCACCGCCACCATCACAGGCCCCGTGTTCAAGGGTGTCCTCCAGTCTTAAAGCTGCTATCCATGCATCAATCAAGCCCTGTGTCATGGTGTGGAACCAATCAATAGAGAACAGGGCAGCTCATTGATAGAGGGCAGCTCCTGACTAAGATATAGCATAACTTTTTTTTTCTTTCTTCTGCCTGGTATAGCAATAATCTCCAAGGTCAACCTGAGTTATTCAAGATGGTTGCGATACACAGACACAGTCCTGCTGCTCACGCTGAGAAATCATTAAATCTATACGGCCCGGAAAAAAAACAAAAACTAAACAAAACAGAACCAAAAAAAAAAAAAACCCAGAAACCGTGCAAGTTCTGAAGCTAGCTACCTTATGCACAATAATATTATCCGGATCATCTAAAATGCATTACCAGCAATGGCAAGGATCAGTTTATTTCCGGTTAACAGCCGCATGAGACATTATTTAGACTCATAATATTATTCTCATAATATACGTGATCGCCGGTTTTGCTCCGGCGTACTTGCGTGGTCCCTGTCGGAAATGGTGGGTAGGCAGCCGGTGAGAGTGACGGCGTAAGAAAGCGGTGCGCGTGGCCACGGGCGAGCTTCGGCGGGACACGCCCCGTGGCGGCGAGGGAAACTCGCGATTGAGAATTCTTATGGTAATGCGTTTGTGGGCGGCCCCCGTGGCCGGCCGGCCTGCCTGCCTGCCTTCCTGCCAGCTGGCCCTGGCGTGAGTGATGCTGGAAGGAGGCGGCCATTAGGGAAGTGCTGGAGGTGAGCACCGGGGCTCAGGTAATTAAGTACAAACACAGGCAGAGGGAAACTAGGCCTCCAGATTTATGTGGCTTAATAATGCACACGCTGCACTCCGTCTCCCGTCCCCGGCACACTTTACAGGCAATCTCATAAAGCATTAACTACCTGACCAATCAAACGCACTCCATCATTCTCTTTTCCAGCACTGGCTTCTCCTCCTCGTCCTCCTCCTCCTCGCTCTGCACGCGCTGCCAGACGGCACCGCTCCTCGCGTGGCATAATGTGCCACCTGCCTGTCTGACAATGCCAGGCCAACACACATCATTAATGGGGAAAGGCCAGAATAACAAGTCTGTTTTTTTTTTTTTTTTAAATCCTCCCTTCCCTCTCTCGTTTCCTCATTTGTCATGACAACAAAGATTTATACCATTTCCAGTTCAGGTCAAAAGCCTTCATCCTAGCCTTCATCGGTCTTTCACATCTTGGTAGAGCGCTGGTCCTTCCTACTGCACATTAACAGATGCTGGTAAATATGGCTTTAATTTGACTTGCTATTGAACTAATAGTTTAATTCAAATTCAGGAGAAACCCAATGTTCCACGTTCCGATTCCACCCATGGACCATTTTCACACAATAACAAGACTGAGAAAGAACCATGTTCTCCCAGCAGGCTGCTGGTTAATGTAGGGAATGGAATGTTTGGATCAGTGTGCTAAATCAGCTATTAAGAGGGACAACATTTAATTCAATTCAAATCCACCCGTTTTCGCCGCAATGCCACCAAAGGGGGGAAAACTTGTGTGTCGGAGGAAATAGGAAAACGTCAGGTAACGATGTGGACATGGAATCAATAATCGACTAACTGACTCATAACTGGCTGGTTAGGAACTCCGTCTCCGTTATCCAATTCCTCTGTAATCAGAGACAGAAAGTGGGAAAGGAGATTGTGTGGGGCAGCTCGCTCCCTGCCCCATGCTCTTCCTAATGCCTATTTCAAAATAATCTCAGACCGGTCGTCCTCAGAGCCAGAGAGCCATGCTCTTAAATGACATATAATGTTCACAATCCACAGCTATGCTAATGCAAACTATTCTTGAGCAATCAGGCACAAGAAGCAGGGTTGTACTGTGAAAAAAGACACAAGTGTGTTATTAGGCGCAACGCAAAACAAAAACAGAGCCTATATTCACAGTATAGCACTGACTCGAGCACCAAAATTACTTTTACAAACCTGAAAGATACAAAGAAACACATTTTTATTAAAAAAATATATATATTTTCTTTCACTAAGTAAATTAATTAGAATATATCCTCCGCCACAGAATGTAGTCCTGGTCACATTAATTATGGACTGACAAACAAGGGATTGTTGCTAGGCAACACAAACCTTACTTTAGCTAGCTTAGATAGCTACTTTTCACAAAAAATCTCTTTGAGAGAGAGGTTTTGTAATTGTCTTAATGCAGACACCCTTTTCTTTACACCAGTTAGAGAAGCACCTCTCGGCCCACTTAGTTTGCAGCACCGTGTCAATGACAGGTTTCAACACACAGGAGCGTGACAATTTGTTTTTGGCTCTCATGGCTGTTTTCTATCACAACACTCAATTCACTCATGCGATTCGCCTCCAACATTGTTATAGGCTAAACAATGCTAAACGGTAACAACGCAATTGAGATTTGCGATCTGTGCATTGGTTGGGCATTTATATTGTTTACAACAAGCATTAATATATGCACGGCTAAAATATCCATTGTATAAAATACAATAACATTCAACTGACTTAAAAAAAACCATAATACCCCATTTTAAAACAGACTGATAATGCATCAAATCAGTCCCGTTTTTCAATGGGTCCCATATTAAATAAAATGATACAACTAGCCATTGCTAACACCTGCTAGGCACAGAGCGCATATGTATGTAT